>NDGN011477267.1:0-10289 GCA_002564285.1 Tympanoctomys barrerae
TTATTTTCAGCCTCCCAAGTGCTGGGATTACAGGCATGTGCCACCACGCCCAGTCTCAATCTCTCAGTGCACGCTGGGGATGGGGCCAGCACAAGCACACTGGGGATCAAACCCCAGTCCCTGCATCTGCCCTAAGCAGGCACTTTAATCCACTGAGCTATCTGGCTGGCCAGAAGAGCTTTCTAGATTGTTCCCCGAAGAGAACTTGAAAGTGTGTTGATCATTTTGCTAGAGCTTCAGTGGGATGTATGTGGTCCAGTTGGGCACTCACAGGGATGGCAGCACTTTACCTGAGGACCTCTATGCTGCTTCGGGCGCACCTGAAGTTGTTGCTGGACTGCAGCCTTCTAGAATGCAGTCTTATGGTGTTGCCAAAGGAGAAGGAATTGGGAAGCCCTCCCTCAATGAGAAGAGTTCCTATCTGAAAGAACTTCTGACTATACTCTCACAAGGATCAAAAAGGAAAGACCAGAGACCACAATCAGGAAACTTCTAAAACTTATATCCAGAAGGAGTGATGGAGTGGCAGATTACCATGAAATGACAAAAACAAGCTGATGATGTAGTGTTTGAAGCTAAGAGCAAAAACTAGGAACTGATTTGGGCTTGAAAAGATTCTTTGAGACTGAGCAACAGAAAAGGCCTTTTAGGATTTTTTTTATCCCCTTTGATGGCCCATCTTTTTTTTTTAATTTAATTTCCCATCTTACTTGGCTGCTTCCAGGTTATTCTCTTGTCCCATTTTGTTTCACTGGTGCCTCTCTGACTCTCCGACTGTACCACTTCTTCCTAACTCCCTAGGCAGTTCCTCTTTGTGGTTGCCTTCACCACCTTCCTGGTTAGCTGTGTGGACTATGACATCCTATTTGCCAACAAGATGGTGAACCACAGTCTGCATCCTACTGAACCTGTCAAGGTCACTCTGCCAGATGCCTTTTTGCCTGCCCAAGTCTGTAGTGCCAGGTAAGGCTATAGGTCAAAGGGCGCTGGAGTCTAGTTTTGCTAACAGGGTAAGCACTGGAGTATAAGGCAGTAATTCATACCTCAGAACACAGACTCAGGCTCAACCTAGAGGAATCCTTTGGAATAGCAGCTCATCTTGAAGAACCTTTCCTTAATAAAAGGTTACCCCATATCCTTTTTTTTTTTCTTTTTCTTTTTTGCCTCCCACCAGGATTCAGGAAAATGGCTCACTCATCACCATCCTGTTCATTGCTGCTGTCTTCTGGATCCACCGGCTTATCAAATTCATCTACAACATTTGCTGCTATTGGGAGATCCACTCCTTCTACCTGCACGCTCTGCGCATCCCAATGGTAAGATGGAAGAGGGCTGTTAGCACCATGCCCTAAGAAATCTTGGGCCTGAAAAGATTCAGGGAGGGATAAGATGTATTTCTGGGCATCACCTGTTGATTTCCGTCATCAGCAGTGTGCTAGTCACCATTCCACCTCTGTCACAAAATCTCAAAGACAATCAGCTTGTAAAGAAAAAAGGTCTATTTTGGCTTATAGTTTTAGAGGTTTCACTCCATGGTTGGTTGTCCCATTTGCTTTGAGGCCTTCAGTGAGACAGTACATGGCGGCAGACACATGCAGCAGAGGATCTTGTCATCTCACGGCAGCCAAGAAATAGAGAAAGGCAGGAACAGGCCAGGGTTCCCAGTCCCAATATGCCCTTTAAAAAGATGTCCCGGATTTTTTTTTTTCCATTTTAAAAAATTTTATTTGTGTATTTTATCTATACATAATGATGACATCATAGGGAAGTTGTACCTGTACATGATATATTTTGATTCTTTTTTTCCCATTCCCTTCTCTTTTTTAACCCCTTTCTCTACGTATAACAAAAGCTTTGTACTTATAAAACCTTTTTCTTTCTGTTCTTTTTTTCCTCCTTGTCCCTTCCTTGTTTCCCATTCACCCCACCCTTGTTCTCCTTCTCATTTTCACATTTTCTTCACATTTCCCAATATGTATTACATACTTTGGCCCTCATTTGCACTTCCAGTTCCTCATACCATAGAAACCATGCAGTGTTTACACATTTTGTTTCCAATTTATTTCTCTTAAGAGTATAGTCTCAAGGTGCATCCATTTGGCTAGCAGTGTCTCACGCTTATCGTTCTTAATGGCAAGGCCTACTTCTTAAGCATACCACACCTTCCTGGAGCACCGCCAGCTGGTGACCAAGCCTCCTGGGTCTTTTGGGGAACATTTGAGATCCAGACTAGTAAGAGGTCAGGGAGCAACTGCTGAAAGGCTACACTGAGCTAAGCACGTGACCCCTGAACCTGTCCTCTGT
Organism: Tympanoctomys barrerae; assembly: GCA_002564285.1. Classification (NCBI taxonomy): domain Eukaryota; kingdom Metazoa; phylum Chordata; class Mammalia; order Rodentia; family Octodontidae; genus Tympanoctomys; species Tympanoctomys barrerae. The sequence continues at coordinate 2,305 of NDGN011477267.1, forward strand.
GCAGGCTAGGGGTCAGGTAATAACCAGAGCTCTCCTCTCCCTACCCCCAACTCTGCAGTCTGCACTTCCATACTGTACGTGGCAGGAAGTGCAGGCCCGGATTGTACAAACCCAGAAAGAGCACCAGATCTGCATCCACAAGCGGGAGCTGACGGAGCTGGACATCTACCATCGCATCCTCCGCTTCCAGAACTACATGGTGGCACTAGTGAACAAGTCCCTCCTGCCTCTGCGCTTCCGCTTGCCTGGCCTCGGGGAGGTCGTCTTCTTCACCCGTGGCCTCAAGTACAACTTTGAGCTGATCCTCTTCTGGGGACCCGGCTCTCTGTTTCTCAATGAATGGAGCCTCAAAGCTGAGTACAAACGTGGTGGGCAACGGTTAGAGCTGGCTCAGCGCCTCAGCAACCGCATCCTCTGGATTGGCATTGCCAACTTCCTGCTGTGCCCCCTCATCCTCATCTGGCAGATCCTCTATGCCTTCTTCAGCTATGCTGAGGTGCTCAAGCGGGAGCCAGGAGCCCTGGGAGCACGCTGCTGGTCACTGTATGGCCGCTGCTACCTCCGCCACTTCAATGAGCTGGAACACGAGCTGCAGTCCCGCCTCAACCGTGGCTATAAGCCTGCCTCCAAATATATGAATTGCTTCTTGTCACCTCTGCTGACACTGCTGGCCAAGAATGGTGCCTTCTTTGCTGGCTCCATCTTGGCTGTGCTTATTGCCCTCACCATCTACGATGAAGATGTATTGGCTGTGGAGCATGTCCTCACCACCGTCACACTCCTGGGGGTCACCGTGACTGTGTGCAGGTAGGCTAAGGGAGCAGGGGGGAGCAGGCGGACCAGCAGGGCAAGGAGGGCTTCCATGTCACCACAACTCTGATCCTATTAGGTCTTTCATCCCGGACCAGCACATGGTGTTCTGCCCTGAGCAGCTGCTCCGCGTGATCCTCGCTCACATCCACTACATGCCTGACCACTGGCAGGGTAATGCCCACCGCTCGCAGACCCGGGACGAGTTTGCCCAGCTCTTCCAGTACAAGGCAGTGAGTGGAGTTGGAGTTAGGGCCTGCTAGAGACTGGCTGGTAGCTCTGTGGTCGTGGCTAAGCTCCCTCGTGCTTGCTTATGACCTTGGTCTGCTCTCTTTCAGGTATTTATCTTGGAAGAGTTACTGAGCCCCATTGTCACACCCCTCATCCTCATTTTTTGCCTTCGTCCACGGGCCCTAGAGATCATAGACTTCTTCCGCAACTTCACTGTGGAGGTCGTTGGTGTGGGTGATACCTGCTCCTTTGCTCAGATGGATGTTCGCCAGCATGGTCATCCCCAGGTACTGGGACTGGACAGAGGAAGGTGGCTAGGGATGATGCTGGCACTGGTGTCTTTGAGCAAACTGCAGAAATCTATTCCTTGTGGGTGAACAAGTCATAAAAAGGCACCCCTGTCTCTTCTGGGTGCCCTGTTTTGAGCCTGGGCTACATTTTGTCCCTAATTTGCACTTTTGGCCAAGTTCCCTTAAAAGAAAGGCACAGTACAAACAAGTGCCCCACACATGGCACTCCTGGGGTGGGGGTTGGGAGCACTGGACAATATGTCACATTGCAGTCCTTGTGCTCCAGGGGCAATGCCTCCCCTCTAGCAAACAAGATTCCTGGAAGAAATTTTACTGTGTTTTGCTTGTATAGTGGCTGTCTGGTGGGCAGACAGAGGCCTCAGTATACCAGCAAGCTGAGGATGGGAAGACGGAACTATCACTCATGCACTTTGCCATCACCAACCCTGGCTGGCAACCACCTCGTGAGAGCACAGCTTTCCTAGGTTTTCTGAAGGAGCAGGTTCAGCGGGATGGAGCAGCTGCCGGCCTTGCCCAAGGGGGTCTACTCCCTGAAAACGCCCTCTTCACATCCATCCAGTCCTTACAATCTGAGACTGAGGTATGTTCTTGGGAATTGGAACAGAAGGGCAGGAGTGGGAAGCTGAGGACAGGGCATGGGGTGTAAAGGTTGGAGGGACAAGGGAGGGTGTCAAGACAGGCAGTCTGCTTAATCTGTGTACCGGGTCCCAAGGAACAGAATACTAAGGGACCAGAGGCCTTTCCTCTGCCCTGAGAATTCTGTCTACCCCTTTCTCTCATAGCCCCTGAGCCTTATTGCAAATGTGGTAGCTGGCTCATCCTGCCGGGGTCCCCCACTGCCCAGAGACCTACAGGGCTCCAGGCACAGGGCTGAAGTTGCCTCTGCCCTGCGCTCCTTCTCCCCTCTGCAGCCTGGGCAGGCCCCCATGGGCCGTGCGCCCAGCACCATGACAGGCTCTGGGTGAGTAGAGGTGGGCCAAGATGGGAGGGCACAGTAGCAGACCCCAGCAACACTGTATAGGTTTCAAAACTGTTGACAAGCCAGGCATGGTGGCGCACACCTGTACTCCCAGCACTCGGGAGGCTAAGGCAGGAAGGATCCTTGCAAGTTCAAGATGAGCCTGGGCTACGGAGTGAGCTCAAAGCCAGCCTGAACTGCATAGTGAGATCCTGTCTCAAGAAGACTTAAAAAAAAAAAAAAGTATTGACAACTGCTCTCTTATCTGTGCTTGGAGGGACAGGGTAGATGCCAGGACAGCCAGCTCTGGGAGCAGTGTATGGGAAGGACAGCTGCAGAGCCTGGTGCTGTCAGAATACGCATCCACCGAGATGAGCCTGCATGCCCTCTATATGCACCAGGTGAGTGGGCAGCTGAAAGATGGAATCAAGGGTTTTAGATGTGAAGAATACATGGATTCCAATCTCTTTTTTATAACCTGCTCTGTGATCTCCTTTCTCATATACCCTTTTAGGAGCCTTTACCAAATATACTTTCATCAAGGCCTTCGTGTTTTCCATTCCCCTGACTAGAGTCCACTCTCTGAGATAGTCTTTTTGTCTTCCTCCTCCTCCTCCCGTACTGTTACCTCTGAGATTTCCTGAGTGTACTCAGGAAGTCTCCCTTGCCTACCCTCTGACCCTTCCTGTTGTTTCACCCATAGCATTGGACACCACCTGTATCTTCCCTCCCTCCTTCCCTTCTCTTCCTTCTCCTCCTCTTCTTTTTGTCTCCTCCTCCTTCTCCTCTTCTTCCTCCTCCTTTTTCTTCCCTTTCTCCCTCTCTGCCATGTACTAGAAATTGAACCCAGGGCCTTTGCACTGAACTGCATCCCCAGCATCCCCCCTTACCTTTTTAAATTTTACTTTGATACAGGGTTTTACTGAGTTGATAAGTTGTCCAGACTGGACTTGAACTTTCAGTCCTCTTGCCTCAGCCTCTCACATTGTGGGGTTACAGGTGTGCACATCCATGCCCAGCTTGTCTTTCTTTTTTCTTTTGTCTTTTTGAAACAAGGTCTCACTATATAGTTCAAGCTGCGCTTAAGCTCACTTTGTAATCCAGGTTGGTATTAAACTTGCAGTGATCCTCCTGCCTCAGCGTCCCAAGTGCTGGGATGACAGGCATGCACTGTCCAGCTTCTTTCTATTTAATTTTTCATTAGCTTTCTTCCCAATCACCACCACCAGCAGTGCATAAGCCCCCACAAGTAATAGTGTTTTTGTCCATTTTGCTCACTGTGATGTTCCCCTGTCATTAAGAGTGCTTGGTACTTAAACTCTGGTGGTCATTTTGTTCTTGAGTAAAATGAATAGGGAAATTGAGGGCCTTTATACCTGTACACAGGTTCCTTCCAGGAGTCTGCTGAGAAGGTAACAATAGGACATCAGACGTCTTTTTTTTTTTAATTTATGTATTTGGTACAGGGTCTCACTACACAGCCCAGACTCATGGTGGTCCTCCTGTTTTCAGCCTCCCCGGTGCTGGGATTACAGACACACACCACCATGCCGGGTCTCAGTGGCTGTCTCAGAGTGCCTGGGGTCAGGGCTGGTGTGGCACGTGGTACCAGGGATCAAACCCTGGTCCCTGCATTTGCCTAAACAGGAGCTTAGTCCACTGAGCTATCTCATCAGCCCCAGACATTTCTTGTATACTGTTAATACAGTAAGTGCTCTGGGTCAGGGATTCTAGGTAAGAGCTGATGAAGGAACTGGCTGATACCACTGTGGGGGTAACTTTTGACACAGATATCCTCCACTCCCCATTAATAAGTCCTCATTTCTCTAGCTCCACAAGCAGCAGACCCAAGCTGAACCCGAGCGGCATGTGTGGCACCGCCGGGAGAGTGATGAGAGTGGGGAGAGTGCCCCTGAAGAGGGCGGAGAAGGCAACCGGTCCTCCCAACCTATCCCCCGCTCTGCCAGCTATCCTTGTGCTGTACCCCGACCTGGAGCACCTGAGACTACCGCCCTGCATGGAGGTTTCCAGAGGCGCTATGGAGGCATCACAGGTATCCACCTATGGTCCAAAAGAGACAGGCTGTGGGAAAGGCTAGTTCTTTAGGAAAGAGGTCAAAGGGATGGAGCCCAAGATCACTGACCCTCTGAACAGTCTTCACTCTTCATTCTTGTGCTATCTAGATCCTGGCACAGTACCCCGGGTACCCTCTCACTTCTCCCGGTTGCCCCTTGGAGGATGGGCTGAAGACGGACAGCCAGCATCAAGGCATCCTGAGCCTGTGCCTGAGGAGGGCTCAGAGGATGAACTGCCTCCTCAGGTGCACAAGGTAAGGGCCCTGGGGATTCAATAACTGCCAGAAGTAGTAACTTGCAGGTGGGGTAATAGCTTCCAGTGTAAAGGAAGATGACTTCAGCCCATGCAGAGGTCCTGCACTGTCCCTTCCAAACACTCTGCCCTTCCTTCCCTCAACTGCTCTGAAGTGTAAGCCTTGGTTTTCCTCCAGGTACTTCCTAGAAATCAAGCTTTCCTTTTCCTTTATCTCTAGGCTCTTGTGGGGCAAGCAGAGAACTGAAGACTAACACCACTACCAACATGCTTCTCTCCACAGGTATAGACAAGACTGAGGAGTGTCCTCATGCCCCAGGATGGAGGCTACCGCTGCCCTCCCATCCCATCTGCCTGCCATGGAAGGCTCCTCGGAGTACTGCCTGGCTCCACGTGTGTGGTGTTTGTGTGTCTGTGCCTGGCCTCGGGAGGTGCCAACAATGGGCTTGAGACAACCCCACGAGAAGAATTTGGGGCCTAGGAACCCGGGGTGCACAAAACTTCAGCCTCATCCCCAGGACTCCCTTGGCTCAGAGTGTGGTGCTAGAAACTGGCCCCCATCCCAGCCCCAGTACTGCCACCTTCGCATCTGCCCCTGCAAGTCTCCAGAGGGCTGCTCATGAGAGAAGCTGCCAAGCAGGGAGAACCTGTGCCAACTGTGGAGTGGGGAGGTCAGGCCTGCCCCCTCCACCCGGGACAGATGAGCAGCTCAGGCTGTGGCCCTTACCTCACCCCCAGTTCTCAACCAGTGCTGCAGCCAGCTCTCCCTTCCCATCCTGCACATCACTGGCATGTGTGTGCTTCTTGCCCCCCTTTTGTTCGCTTGCTCCCTTTGTTTGGCTTTTGCTTTGTGTTCCGGTGGAGGCATTGCGCCCAGCTCCCTCACACCATCTTTTGACACTAAGAAAGAAGATTTCTAAATTGCAGGATCAGGATGGAAATTCTTTGCTGTCCTCTCCAACTTTTAGAGTGGGTCCCGGGGAGACACACCTTCCTGGGCCCCCATTGCTGCTTATATACCCCCATCACATGGGACAGACAGGGAGGGAGTATGACCTTGACGTCTGCATCCCAGCAAGAAAGCTGTGGACCGCAAACTGCTGTGCGGAGAAGCCAAGGCTTTGTCGGGGCTTTGAGCTGTGGCGTTGCATGCTGGGACTCAGCTCCTACCCTCTACCCCGCCCCTCACCCTGCTCTGGTCCACAGCAGAAAGAGTGGTGAACTGCACCCAAGTTCACAGCAGAGCCTGGGGGGCGGGCCATGTACAGCTTGATAACCCTTAATAAAAAAGGGACTTTGACCAGATCATGACTTGTCTGCTCAACCTAGGTCCCAGGGAGCTGGAGTGGGTAGGTGTGATTTCCCCTTCTCCCAAGAGCCTGAGGGCGGCCTGAGATCTAAAAGCAAATAGATTTATATCTGCGCTGCTCGGATATCCAGTTAGCCTGTTAGCAAAAAGGCTGTTTGCCACACACAGTTCCGGGGAGGTCAAGGTCTACCAGTCTGATGGTCAGATTTCCCGCTCTGAACACGTGACCAAGTCGACTCAGCCTCTTTATTTTGCCCGGGTCGTGTGCACCCTATCCTCCCGCCCCTTCGTACATACCTGTCCAATGGGGATCCTGGACAGAGGCTGGGGGCGGGTCGTTGCCGTAGAGGGCGGTGTGAGGCCGACGCAGGCCTTTCCTCCGCGCCGCGCTTGGCCAGAGGGTCTCGGGCAGCACCGAGACGGCGTACGTACCCTGCGTGAGTGCGTGGCGGCGGCGCGTGTGCGAAGGGAGTGGGTGGTGTAGCAGGTTCCACGTGCGACCCTCTCCGCGACCCTCAGCGGCTGGCTCGGCGCGACCGGCTCCATGACCTGAGCCACCCAGCCTCCGTGGCCCTCCTGGAGCAGCCTGGCCGGCTTTCTGGTCCCTCGGGCTTGGTCAGCAGCCCCCAGTCACCACCACAATGGTGACTGTAGGCAACTACTGCGAGGCCGAAGGGCCCGTGGGTCCGGCCTGGACTCAGAATGGCCTGAGTCCCTGCTTCTTCTTCACGGTCGTGCCCTCGACGCTGATGACCCTGGGGACCCTGGCCGTGGTGCTGGCTCTTCCCTGTAAGGGTCGGGAGCGGCCCGCTGGCGCCGACGCACTGTCCTGGGGGACCGGCCCTCGACTTGCTCCCTATGGGCTGCAGCTGCTTCTGGCCACGCTTAAGGGGGTGCTGCCCCTGGCCGGCCTGGTTGGCCGGGTAGGCACCGCCCGGGGGACCCCGCTGCCAGGCTACCTACTGCTGGCGTCTGCGCTGGAGAGTCTGGCCAGCTTCTGTGGCCTCTGGCTGCTCGTGGTGGAAAGGAACCGGGCACGGCAGAGTTTGGCAATGGGCGTCTGGATCAAGTCCAGGCACAGCCTGGGTCTCCTGCTTCTCTGGACAGTGACCTTTGCAGCTGAGAACTTGGCCCTGGTGTCTTGGAACAGTCCACAGTGGTGGTGGGCAAGGGCTGACATGGGCCAGCAGGTGAGGAACAGGTGGGGAGGAGGGGAAGTGTTGATGCTGGGAGCAGCGTCTGGACATACTGGCTCCATGCTTGCAGATGACACTGAAGAAAAAGAAGGGAGTGGCTGGCGCCAGCTGGAAGCTGATAACTAACTGGTGGGGTGTGTCAGTGCTGAGTCACTGTGGGGTGTGTGTGTGTGTGTGTGTGTGTGTGTGTGTGTGTGTGTATGCATTGGGTGCTGGGGGCCCTGCAGAGGTTTTGAGTCTACCGAGAAGACAAGAGGATCTTGGCTTTTCTTTTATACTCTGCACATTTCATCCTAGGTTCAGTTTGGCCTCTGGATCCTGAGATATGTGGTTTCCGGAGGGCTGTTTGTCCTGGGGCTCTGGGCTCCTGGGCTTCGGCCCCAGTCCTATATCCTTCAGGTTCGTGAAGAGGACCAAGATGTAGAAAGGAACCAGGTACACCTTATTTTCTGAATGCTGGGTTCCGTCAGTATTGTATGTGTGTGTGCACACGTTACAGATTAGAAGCCAAGGCCTGGTGAATTCTGAACACACCTAGCTGTATCCCAGTACTTCTAAATCCAGGGGCCACTCTTACTTTCATTGACTATTATCCTTTCTCTCCACAATTAATTACTGTAATTCTTTCCCAAGTTCAGTTTGTCACCTGATAGCTTTTCTGACCCTATCAGGGTTCACCTGTGGGCCTCAGATACCTGGGAGCTGAGGCCCCATGTTCTTCCCAGAGCATTTCCAGTTAGCACACTTGGGTTTTTTTTTTTTTTTTAATGAATTTAGGGCAGGGTCTACAGGGTGTACAGGGTCTCACTACATAGATTGGACTCATAGTGATCCTCCTGTTT
>NDGN011477270.1:0-17550 GCA_002564285.1 Tympanoctomys barrerae
GCATGGCTTGTGAAACGGAAAAGGTGGAGAAGGGCTGTTTCCTGGAAAAGTGCCATGAGCCTTGACTGTTTTCAGTAGGAAACACAAAGAGAAGGATAAATGAAAAAAGGCATCCAAGTGGAAGCCTTGTATTGAGAATGAAGGGGCAGGCGCAGAGCCAGAGGCACCCTCCTACCCTCCAGCTGCTACCCTCCTACCCCTCAGTAGCCCTGCTGGTCTCCTGTGGGTGTGAGAACATGCCAGGCACACTCCTGCCTGAGCATGCTCTTCCCTCTGCTCACAAAGCTTCACATATCCACATACAGGCCTCTCTCGCTGACTTCTGACAAGACCCTGTGGTTGGCCTTGTGGTGCCTTCCCTGACCAACCAATTTAAAGCTACCGCACTATCTTTTTCTGTTTTATTTTTATCCATAACATTTATTACTTCTTAATATTGTATGCAAGTACCATTTTTTTTTTTTGCTCTTTCTACTTGGAACAAAATATAATGGACACTGTTTTTTGTGTTTTGATAGTTACTGTATTTCTAGTGCCTAGAATAGTAGCCGTGCCTTAGGAAGCTCTCAATATGAATGAATGAACGGACCTGTTAAGGAACAAACTGAACAGCACAAGTGTGGTTATACCAAGACCTCACTGCAAGTACACTGACTACTGCCAAAGCATCATCATGTGACACACAGCTAAGAATCAACACTCTTTGGGTTCAGTGCTAGTCTGGCATTGCTGGTAAATGAGGAGTTAATTTGTCATTGTGCCAGTCGAGGACATCTTCCCTGGCACCTTCTCCATTTTTCTTTCAAAAAACAAATGGGATCTGGGATCCCATAAGAGCTTGTCAGATTTAGGACTTCACAATGCATATGAATATTTCCTTGGCACCAAAATGTGACAGAACTGGAGATGATGACGGGAACACGGAGATGGAGTGGAACAGAGGCATCAGGAGAGTGGCACTGGAGTTCTGTCCTTAAATCATCCTGTGTGTGGCAGGTGGCCTTGGTTTGCTCCTTTAACCAACTTGTAGGCGAGACTGTTATAGAGAGGTGTTACTGGCTGCTCCACTCCACCACCCGGCTTGATTTCGGAGCATACAGGAGATTGTTTCCGACACTCTTTAAAAGCTGTAGGTTGGGTGCAAGAAAGGAGAAATGGCCTTTGAAAATTTCAAGTGAAGGATGAGAGTGGATTCACTACGGAAACTTGAATGCTGAAGCCCCATCAGAAACTTTGGAAGTTCACATGCTTTGGGAATGAATATTGAAGGGCAACTGCAGGATTTCCACCTGCAAGATGTGTCAGTGAACTTCAGTGAATAGTCAGTAAATCATTTGCAAATTTTTAATAACTATTCTGTGTAACCTGAGGTGCTTAACAAAGCATGAATGTCTTCAGATTCTTGGGGTGGAGCTGGCACTGCCAAAGGAATGAATAATGGGGTAAGGGCATGTTCAACATAGTCCTTGCCTGTGCCATACTGGAGAGCAATGGAGGCTAGGAAGAGTGGCAGCTCAGGGCACAGGCGACCTCTCTGTCCAGGAATCGATCAGATCAGTCGGCTCCACATCAAGAAGTGGAAATGTCAGCATGGGGACACACTGTTACATTGGGACCCATTTACAGCACAGCAGAACTTCTTGCTCTGTTCAATAAAGTCAGCACAGGAGAGGGGCACTTTGGTTGCTGGTGCCAGGGTGAGGCAGGAGCCTGCTGACCCCACTGCACATGCTGCGTTCTGTCTGGGGCTCGCCGTGGGCCACAAGGACAGGGCTCTGTCAATCCTTCGGAAAATAAGCTTGTTTAACTATGACACATTATTTCACTGAACTTATTCTGCCATGGATTTTTTTTTAACGGATACCCACGTTTTTTCCCAATATACTTGTGGACTGTAAAATGGCTTGGGAAATGACTACTAAGACACCTCCACAGTGTACAAAGGAGAAAGGACAGGCCCAGGCAGCTGATGACCTCTCCATGACAAAACAGCCTTGTCTATCTTGTCCCCTCCTCTGTGTCGTCCCTGCCAGAGTCAATGACCACATAAGGTGGATGTTTCCGTAGTTCAGTCCTTGAGGTGAAGGGGAGTACCATATTGTGATATGCCTCAGTGACCCAGGACAGACCTCCAGTTACAATGCATTATCAGGCGACTGCTACAAAAGTAAAATATGACTAACCATGTTGATAGACAGATGGGATAGAGGGAAGCTTAACCAAGAAAAAGAAGAACTCTTTTACTTTCAACCCTTTTGTTGAAAATCACTCTAAACTATGTTAATTTGCATTCCACTTTAGGGTTATCATTCATTCAAATATATTCAGTGAGCACCTGCTATGTGTCATGATTCAGGGATATGGAGGCTATATTGAAATTTAGAAACAAAAGACTACAGATGGCTTAGGAGACTGGGTTTAATATGTTAAACCTATTCCAGAAGAAATCTAATCCCTCTATCAACATGGTTATTGATATTTTACTTTTATAGAGGTCACCTTATAATGTATTATAACTAGAGGTCTATTGTTACTTTTCTTTTGTCTTTTTGAGACAGGGTTTTGCTATGTAGTTCAAGGCTGGCCTTAAACTCACTTGGTAACCTCAAACTCACCATGATCCTCCTGGCTTAATCTCTTGAATATTGAGATTACCACCAAGTCAGGCTAATTGTTGAATAATTGACTTATATGAGTTTTCTATTGTCATTCAGCTGTTGTTATCTCTAAAAGTGGAAAGTGTTCTTTAGGGCCAGCTACCTTTTGTTACATAAGCAGCATACTGGAAAATAGAAAGTGCTTAGCAAACTCTTGATTGCCGGAGAAGGTGAAGCTCTCCATTTAGAGCAAGATGAAGCCTAAACATAGCTGTTATGGTTTGTGTCTAGGTGTCCCCGTAAAGCCTCATGCAGTTCTGGGGTGGCTTCTGGAGTTTGTGATTGATTATTGCAGGTGTGAGTACTATACCCTATCTCTGGGGTGAGTAATTTGCATTTCAATGTAAGGAAGGGAGAGAGGCCAGCTAGCTGCCTGAGCAGCTGGCCCTCCCTTTGCTCTCTGCTCTTCACCGCCACCCTGAATAGTTGCTCTCTGCCATGTGCCACTCTGCCTTGGAGCCAGCCGACTATGGACTGAAACTTCCAGTAACTGAGAGATGAATAAACTTCTCCTTCCTTCATTTTGGATATCAGGCATTTGTCCCAGCAACAAGAGAAGAATAACTGAGACAAGAGCCCTCACACATGCTGGGGCCTGCCATCCTATTCTCAAATATGAGACAAGGGGTGGCCAGGAGGCTGGAAGAAGTCAAATAGCTTGCCAAAAAGTTCTGAAATAACTTTGTAACTTAAAATCTGACAAGCCATAGTCATAGTACAGTTGGAGACCCCATTTACTCGATTTTCTTCTTAAACATCTGCCCAATTTAGATAGCTTGAAAGGAGAGAGACTATAGTTGAGGAAACTCTACCTGGAACTATTAATATCAGTTATTTCTCATCAACATTACTCTTTTTTTTCCCCTGCCAGCCGTAAGTTATGAAAGTATTGTTTTCTCATATTCAAATGGCCAATAAAGAACAAAAAGTATTGGTGCTTACTACAAGCATTATATGAGTTACATAACTGATTTCTTATTTATTGACAAAATAATCCCTTCATTTATTTTCAATAACTATTTGAGCACTGATATGGGACAGATTGTTTTATAGTGACTGCAAATATATCAGTGAACACAAAGGACAAAAATTCTTGTTCTCACTGAGGATTTAGTCTAGTATGGAGAGACAAACGCTATAAATATGTTTCACATTATATCACACTACATACTATGTGATTTATATTAATGTACAAGAGGGTAGAAAAACATAAATTTACCTAGAGACTCTTCCAAATTTTAGATCAGTGCTTATCTAGTGTCTTGAGGTATTGCTTCCCAGAATACCACCTGGAGGGGCCCTTCTCTTTGAATCTATCCCTACTATCCAGGTCCAGTTTAAATTTTCAGAACAATTTCAAGTTGTTCAGAGAAATATATTACATATTCCCAGCTAAAACCCAAGTTGTTATTTTCCATCTCAGACTTAGAAAAGAGACCCCTCTTTTTTAGAGTAAGCAAATGGGCTGAAGGGGTAGGATTAGTGGCAGAGTGGGGTGACTTTGAATTGCAACATGTACATGAGAAGTGAGATGAGTGCATTTGACACATTTATTCTAAAAGTCCTAATGGAAAGGAAATATACTCACTGATGGGGATACATTCTCATCTACATAGTAGGAAGTTACTTAGAAGTTTTCTTACTGAGCTCCTAAATTCTATGAAGACCCCACACTACTGGATGTTTTTAACAGTCCTAATTCATGTAAATATTTGTCGGATAAGTTGTTACAATTCAGTAGATATTATACTAAGTGCAATGAATATATAAAATTTTAATTAAAAGGAAAAGAAAACAAAAACAGGTAGGTGACACAGCAGTGTGTATTTTAGCCAAAGGCCTGGGGAGAGGAGCAGGATTTCACACAGGTAGAATCCAGGTTGAATGAAGAGTTTATAAAGGGCCTACAAGAGTCTGTGGAGAGGCTCTAGGATGAAGAGCAAGGCTGTCAGTCAGTCTGTCTTCTTCCTGGTTTCTGGGACTTGCCCACTGCAAGAAGGCAGCTGCTAAGGACTCCTAAACCAGACTGGAGGGTGGGACACTGAGCTCAGAACTGACCAAACAATCAGGGATAGCTGATCTTGTAGACTAGCTCTGATTTTCGTATCCCCTCATGAGGAGTAAGTGATAAGACTGAAAAGCATAAAAATGAACAGCTGCCTCTTATTTAAGGAGAAAATCATTATGTCATAGTTCAGGCATGGAGGATCAGGCACATTGATAGGTGGTGCATGGTAAGTGGGAGTTGCCAGTGGAAACTTTAAGAAGCTTGCGTGATGAAAGGAGAGTGTATGAGCCTGAGGATAGGAGCTTCAGCATCCAAAATCCTGGGAAGCCAGGCTCTCGCAAACCACACAGAACTGACATTTGAGGAATTTTCTACAAAGCAAGGGGTAATGAGGAAGAGCCAGCAGTGTCTCCTTTGGTGGACAAATTATCATAGACAGAGAAGCAGGTCTTTCGTACAAGGCAAGCATGTCTTCCACTGGTAAATAAACTTGTCAAAGTGTTTTGGTTCTTTGAAAGAAAATCTTACAAATAGTTTGATTCCACACATAGATAAAAATCATGTGATGTCTGTTTTTCTGTGCCTGGCTTACTTCATTCATCATAATGTCCTGATTTGATCATTTAACAAAAGAAAAGTGAATCTAAACATCTCATTGTGCCCCATAAACATACAATTAGTATGTGTCAATCAAAAATAAAAGCGAAAGATCTTAATTGACACACAAAAAAATTTAGGGAGGTGATAAATTCTGACTTCATCAATAATTTGCAGTGAAGCTTAGGCTCTTGTTTTCAGTCTGAAAGACAAATTGAGATAGAAGAATTGAATGAGCCTTTTTCTCAAGTCTTTAAGGAATGACAGTTCTTTAACAATATAGACCGTGTCAATGAGGAAGGCTTTAAGGAAGACCTAGGGCTGGACTCTGTCCAATCCCACAATCTACAGTTTTCTTAGGCTAGGAACCAGCAGCCAAATGGAATCATGTTGGAAGCTCACTTTTGAAATAATTGTTTTCCATCCCAGTAATAGGCAACGGACAGACTCAGAAGTGCTTCCTGAACCCTTCCTTTGCCGCTGTGAGGGTGCTGCAAAGAGAGCTTTCTTTCAACACATTCACAAGGCTGGCTACTCACAGGTAACTCTTACCAAGAGTGAAGGCCCTTCACCTAGGCATCTTTGCACTGAGAACTGTTTTCAGTGAGTGTGGGCCCTGTGAAATGTCTCCTATAGCCTTCATTCCACAGTCCTACCATCCCTGACACATCAACAGAGCACTCCCACCAGATAATCTAATTGGACCACATGAAGAGGATAGAAAGGAGAATGGAGTAGTGGGCTTTAGGGTAGAATCATCTGGCTTTCAGCTTCCAAGACACATGCAAATCATCAGCTAGAACCAGCATGAGATGTGTGAGATGGCTTTAGGAGGAAACCCTGGGTAACATGTAGGATGCAAGTACTAAGGTCCAATGCACACAGCACATTTCTAAGCACTTCAGAACTAATAAGCCTTTAACTAGCATGAAAGATACAGGTAGAGAAAACCTCTGTCCCCACTTTATAAATTAGGAAACTGAGGTACCAGAGGGGTTTAGCAACCTTGCCAAATCACATAGTTTCTTATTTTAGCTTTTCCCCCTGAACACTAGAGGTAGTATCTGTCTAAAAGATCTGAGAAAGCAAGTAACTGAGACAAGGAATGTAAATCGTCTCCTTGGGGCAATGGTCACTAATGACTGGCATGCTCTCTGAGGTTCTACTGTTGTGTTTTTATATCTTGATTATCATCATTGATGGTTATGATTGTTAATACTGTGAAAGAACACATAATACAAAGATTAATTTATTTTTGGCTTTGGAATGCAATTTTCAATAGGCTGATTCCAACCTACAGTCATGCTATTCTCAATAGTTCACTTACAAATCAGCTCAGAAGCAGAAATACACTTCCCCAGAGAAACAATCCTGTAAATGGTTATCTCATTAAAGGCAATTTAATCAATAAAAGAGGAGAACACTCAAGTTAATATTATCTACTTGTGTTCTGGGAATACTAGTCATTTAACAAACTTCTCTGATGTATCAGGGACTGTCCCAGGTGCTGAGCAGACAGTCACTGAGAGAGCATGCCTGTTGCTTCCCTTAGTTGATCAGGACACTTCATCCTATCAGTGATTCCAGTGAAGGGGGACTGTGGTGGGTTCATGATGCTGGAAGCTGGGAGTGTGTATGTGGGGGTGACACTGGATGAGAAAAGGACAAGGAAGTACTGGAAGAGAGGAAAATGGATGTACTTTGCTTGGGTCCAGGGCTAGACCTTGAACTTCCTGTGGTATATCCACGGTACACTTCTTGGTCTCTGGTGCACACCTGTGCTTCCCTCTGGAACATTTGACCCTATTTTCCTATGTGATCACAATCCACAAAAGCAAAATCCCCATTCTCTCTGTCTCAAGGAGCACATCTAGGTCCTAAGGAGGGTGAGGGAGGTGATCTTGAAGAGATGTCTTACTGATGTATGATTAAGTAGTCATTCAAATTCCACCAGATAAATATATTTTAAAAGCAGATAGTCTAAATCTTTAAGCTGAGAGTAGAAACCTCTCAAATCATTGAAGAAAAATAGTGGTCATATAGATCAATCAGCTAGGGTGACAGATTGCCTTGGGAAGCATTTTCTTTCAGCAAGTCCTATTTCTTCACTGGGTCATTGTTCTTCCCTGTTCACATAGTAGCCCATATGGAGGTGCTGGTATCACCAAGAGTGGGTGGAAGTGGACAGGCCATTTGTCTTGGTTCTTGCATCCTGGAGGGTGGGGCTCATCCGGGAACATGAGTATACTGAATGATGTTTAACTTTCAGACAACTCCAGCTAAAAGTTGAAGTTTATTATAAATATTCTTGGCAAGAGGGGACTGGAAAAGGGCCAGCAAGATAGCTCAACAGACTAAGTGCCTGCTTAGACAAGTGCAGGGACTGGGGTTTGATCTCTGGTACCACATGTTGTACCGGCCCTGCCCCTGGGCACGCTGAGCCCGCCACTGAGTTTGGGCATGGTGACACACACCTGTAAATCCACTGCTAGGAGGCTTGAGAACATGAGGATTACTATGAGTCTGAGCTATGCAGTGAGACCTTGCACAAAATACATTTTTAAAAAAGGTAGTGTGGGGAACTGGAAAGCTACCTGGCTTCCCAGAGCGCAACTCCTGCAAGCCCTGCTCCAAGGTAACTAGACCCCTGCTGCCCAGCAGGAATGCCCCATACTCACAGGCAGACCGTGTCGCACCACTCCCAGCTCAGAGGACCAGGGTCACAACCACATAATATTGTTAAAAGCCTCTTTTCAGTGATTTGGGGTTGAGAGATGAGATTGGAATTCCAATTCAAAAGGAGGCTGAAAAACTAGGTCAAGGTAATGAGTGACGTAGTCTGGAGAGAAACAAGTTCTCACAACTATGATTGCTGGGGAACAGAATTACTTTCCCTGCTTACTGGAGGCCCCAAACAAACGCTGATTAAATGCAAAGGTTCTGTTCAAGTCAATCTCAGGATGTGAGGACTTAGCGTTTCTTGGTTTCTTTATGTATGTTGATCGTTTTCGTGTATTTTGCATTGTCGGTCATGCTGTTTCTTGAGTACAGGTTTTCAGTGGATTGGTATCTTCATACCACACTGATCCTGCCCTTGCAAATGCCTGCTGCATCTAGCAAAACATATTTTAGGTTGTTAGACGACAGGGCTGTTTAAGAAATAAGCTATTCTGCCCATGTTGTTTAGACTCCAGGTCATGCCAAATTATATCCAAATTGTGGGTGGATATCTTGCATGTCAGGGCTCAAGTTACACCAGGCTGACATGCTCCAGAGCGCCTTTCCAGGGCTGGCTTCCCCCGAGCTTCCGTCTCCACCTGAAGCCTCCTCAGCCTTCTCCAAGCAGCATCAGAGGGCTAACACAGCTCCTCTGGCAGCAGCCTCTTCTCATTAGCAACCTGGAATCAGCGCTGCACCAAAGGCTGCGTTTCCTTCAGTGTTTGAACATCAATTTGCATAACGAAACAGGTGAGAGTGCCTCTTGCCTGTTTAGGCAGTCATGATTGGCAGAGAGAAAGGGATTTGTACATAATTAGCTGCAATTAATTTGACGTGCTTTTATAAGGATAAAAGGAAAAAGAAAATTGCTCAGTGCTCCAAGTCAAAGCCACATCTGTACCCTCTGTGGTGTGCATGTGTGAATGTTTGCAGCAAGGGGCGGGTGTGCTGTGTAAAGGCACATGTGAGGGAACAACCTGGTGTGTTCAAGTGAATTTTAATTTTTCTGGAAGCAAGGAAAGGATCACCCTTAGAGGCATCTCTGCCCTGGAGGTTCTGGGCTGCCACGTTGCTCACAATGCAATGTGGTTAGGTATCTTGTTCAATCTGTACTTGAGGTCACTAGGAGACATTAGTAGAAATGGCAGCCTTCTTTTTTCAGTAACAGTATAACACCCAGCTCAACATCTTGTTTTGTGTCCAGTCTAAAAGGGGTGAGTCCCTGCTGTCTCAGGCCTGGTGGCAATCAGCTCTTGAAAAAAAAAAAAAAAAACTGATCTGTTTCCTACTTGACTGCAGAAGGTGCAGTGGTGCTAGTGCAAGGAAGTATCACTGAATTAAATATATAGAAAATTTAATGTCAACATAGTTTACAGCCTTAAACTACTCAGGGTCTCTTTATCACAAGTAGTTCAGAAACTGCAAACATGCGTCTTGCTTTAGTTAGCCCACTAAAATGAGGGTAAAGAGAGGGAGTAGGTACATTGTCTGTCTCTCCAATTGTTTCCCTCTTTCTTTTCTCAAAAAGGGAAGATTCTTGGGTCTTTATCTTTTCTACTCAAATATATTGGTCACTGCCTGTAAGAGAAGAAATATGGCAGTCAACAGCATTCAGTGTTTCTGATACATTTAGACCAACAGAAAGATATTTGGAAAAAGAAGCTCTGAAGTGGGCCTGGGGCTGTGGGCACACTGGGGAAGACAGCAGAGCCTTGCTAGAGATGTTTTTAGACTACAGTGAACAGGAGTTTCTTCAGGGTACCTACGCATTCACAGCTGGGTAGATAGTAGCCTCTAACCTGAGCCCTAGAATCACACCTTGAGAATATAAGAAGACAGGCCAGAGAGGGTAGGATGCCATACAGTGTGTATTTATTAGACAGTTCAATGATAAGGATAGAGAAAAACAGGCAGACTTGAGATTAGGGACTCCAGTCACTATCACCTACCCAAGAAATAAAAATCAAAGTGAAGGCAGATCTGATAGATCCTGTATTCAAGCTGTTCTTCTCCCACTCTCTGGAGGTGGGGGTGGCCAGGAGGGGTGGCAGGAAGAGGAGCCAGTAGGGAGGGAGAGCCCTTTCCTGACCGCACTGTAGTAGTTTGGCACCAACACTCAGCACTCACGGAGAACATGACACACGTTCTCTCTGCCAGGTAAGCTCAGGAATTCCCCAACGATGCTCTCAAGAAGAGGATTGGTCTGCGCTCCCCTTCCGGAAAGCTGGTCCTTTCCATCACTTCCACAGCTTCTGCACTTGGTGATAGCTGTCTAGACTTTCTTTTGTAGTTGTCTTTTCTTGGCCAGAAAGCATTTTGGATAGAAGACTTTGAAAAGCACCTCTTTCTACCATAGGTCCAGACTGACTCTCTCCTGCCCACATGGCCTGCTCTGACCTTGAGGAAGAAATCAGTCCAGCCATTGGAGGGAGTATGGTCACCCAGCAGGCAATGGCTCTTGCCAAGACCTGTCATCTTAAGTTTTTTCACTTATGGGTCAAATGGCAGCCCCTTCTTTATTCTAACTGCAGGGGCCAATGTCAAGCTCTCTAAATGATCTTCCCAAAGTGACTTTAGGAGTTAGAAACTAGGCAAAAGGGGGAAGAGCATGCCTTACCCCTCCAATAACACACCCCAAAGTAGCACTCACAGCCTTGCTTTCACTTTCAAGAAGAGAGTGTTTTGCTTCTCTTCTTGAAAGGTGCTGCATATGTAGAAGTTTGAGGTCTCTCTTCTTTCATCTGCATCTTGTGGACAGCGTTCTATTTTGTGATTTCTGTATTAGCACTCTGTTTTGCCCCAACACTTTCAGGGCAGCTACTCTTCCCTGTGTACCCACAACCCCTCTTCCCCCAAAAACAACTCCTAAAGACTAGTCATGTAATTTCAAAGTAAAGATCTGTGACCCTGAACTTCCTGCTCCAGGACTCTCTTGAAAACCCAAGCAGTTTCCTTGGCCAGAAAGCATATTTGCTCGTTTTCCTCTCTCCACCCCGGCAGTTCTCAGGATCCTATTGGCCAGGAGCCAATGCCCTTGCCACTCTGAATGGAAGCTCCCACTCAAAACAGACTGGATTAAAATATGGGAGGAAAGGTCTGAGACTATATGGCATTTATAATTGTGAATAGTGTTTAAGTGGCTTTTTGTGACCCAAACTGGAAAGAAAATCTTGACCTGGACTTGTAAACAAAATGATTGGGCTTCCCCAGTCTCAGGCAGCTTCTGGTCACCCCTGACCCTTGCAAATGCCCAGCTATACAGAATGTTTCCCAAAATATCAGTCTTCACTTAGTCCAGCAAGAACCTTTGCCACTCTTGCCACCATAAGAGCTAGAGGCAATCAGAGGGCCACAAGGCTGAGATATCCACAAAGGCCCAGAGCCAGCCCAGGCCATAATTTTCACTGTGAGTATAATTCTGACATCTTTAAAACCTTATTCATTCTAGGCTGGATGCCTTTGGCCACATAAATTTTCATGCTGCATTAATTTGTCTCAAAGAACTTGAGCTTAGTTGGTCAGAAGTAAAACACTGATTCTTAAACCATCCACACCCAACTCAAAATTTAGTGAGCATATAACAGCTTAATCTCTCTGGTCTAAAATATTTACTTATAATTTTTGTTTTTAATCAGTGAGAAAAGGATGTTGGAGAACTTGCTTGTTCCCCTTGGTGTAAATAAATGTCAGAATGAATATGTCTTCAACAGTTGAAGAGATTTCCTCTCTGAAAACTAGAGGCTTGCTGTAAGCCAATCTGAAGTTCAGTGGGAAGCCCAGAGCTAATTGCTTTTCCTAAATGGGCAAAATTACCTAAGTGGGGGGGGGTGACCACAGAAGCCACAGATGTGCCCATGACCCAAATAGCTCTGAAAGGACTCAGGACTTACTCCCACTTCTAGGACACTCGAAGTTGAAAATAAGCATCCCACCTCATGCACTTTGACTTTTCACTAAAACTGTTGAGTGTTACTGACTTTCATTTTGGGTTCAGTTCAATTCAATTCAGATGGAAAAGCTGGTTTACATAGTTGCATTCAAAAAAAACTATAATCCAGGATCCTTCTGATTGTCTAGGATTTTGCATAGGTATATTTTCCTAAGAAGAGTAAGAGAGCAGAGCTAGCCAAGGTTAGGTTCTGGTGCCTTCCTTCCTCCCTTCTTTCCTCTCTCCTCCCTCCATCCCTCCCTCCTTACCTCCCTCCCTCCCTCCTACTTCCCTTCCTTCCCTCACTATCCTCTTTCCATCTTTCTCCCTCTGCCTTTATAAAGTTTGGAGGATGGAAAAGTGAACACAAATACATATATATGTGTGTGTGAATATGCACTCTTGTATAATAAGGACAATATGTTCATCTACAAGAAGAGAGATGGTCTTTGTTTGTCATTAATGAGCAAGAGTTTACTAGTGCCTGATAACCAAATAAAGTTCCCTCCAGTTCCAGAACCACACAGGAAAATCCAGAATGTGAGAAAAATGCAGACTGACTCTGCAAACTAAGAAGAGGTGTCTCTTGCCCCACGCATGCACACTGCACATTTCATTCACTCTCAGGACTTGGGGATGTTTGTTTTTGGGCTGTTTCCTGCAGATCTGCTCGTGATCTGCTATTATAAGTGGACTATTTGTTGACAGTCCCAGAGGACTCCCACGCATGAATCATCCACTTAAATTTTGATCAGCTACCTGGATGTCTAACCTCGGTGTTTTGCCAGCACCCTGGCTAGTTAGTCAGGCATGCTGCTTCCCTATGAAGCTATTCTTAGCCCAGCACTCCACACTTTGACCAACAAAGCCTGAGCCAGGACCAGGGTGGGACGGATCGGGTTTTAGGCTAGCTGTCTCCTGCTGACTTGCTGCCTAAAGTGAATAGGGCAAGGAAAACACATTTGCACAGTGGAAACCATGGTCCCATTCTCCCCCAAATGCTCAAATATATCCACACTTCTCAGGATAGTATTGTCATAAAAATGCATGTCACCATGCGGGCTTTCTTCCAGAATGTGTGTTTGCTTATTTGTTTGTGCGTAGATTTAAAAGTCATACTTCACAGTCTTAGTAGCTTTATGTTGAGGTAACAGAATACCACAGATCGAGTAATTTAGAAAGAAATGAAATTTAGGTCTCACAGTTCTGGAGGCTGGGGAGTTCAAGGGCACCGTGTTGACAGCAGGCAAGGACCTTCTTTCTGTGTCAGAACCTGGCCGCAGGCATCATAGGGCAAAGAAGTAGGAGCGCAAAACAGCCTGAGAAGGTGGGAGCAGGGGAGCCAAGGCAGGCAAGCTCACGCTTCTACCGAAGTCATGGTAAGTAGAGGTGCCTGTGAGAGCTAACTTTCACGGAAATGGTATTAACCATGCTCAGGAGCAGAACCCTCACAATCTAATCACCTCTAATGGCTCTTAACACTGCTATAATAGCAATTAAACTTCAGTCTGAGCTTTGGAGGGGACATTCAACCATCGCACTTGCCTATATCCAAAAAGGATAAAATTGACTTTCAGACCTACACAGCTTCCCTAGAAAGGCAGACTATTCGTCATTTAGAAAAGTCAATTCCATATAAGGAATATAAACATTGTATACTGCAAGCATGTACTAACACACAATAAATTAAAATGATTAAATAAAGATTATAAAAGAAAATCCATCAGGTCTTGTTAAGTGCCCATCCTGTGTGCACTTCCCATGTTGCAGGTAAAGATAGCTGCCCTCTTTGAACAGATGAGTCCCTGGTTTTGTTTTTTTTTCAGGGACATTTTCCCCAGCATTTAACTGGAAAAATGTTTCAGGGTCTAAACAGGATGACAGGGTCCATTTAAGAGCTATAGGCTGCCAGGAATTTCAGGATGGCAATTTACTTAACCTCTGTAAGTTTCAGTTATTTTTTTCTACAAATAGAGCAAATGTTCTGAAAGTTAATAAAGTTCCTCTAGTCACTTGCAGAATAGAACCACATATATAATGTGGTTGCATCTCAATGGTGTTGGGAAAGTGACAAGTAGGGGGTAGGCAGACGCTGTCCAGAGTCGGATTGTCACACAGCAAACTTCCTGTGGCCTGCTGCCACATACCTAAAGGTTCCCTTCCATCCAACCTCAACCTCATGACTCCACAGCTGATTCTTGTCTCTCCTGGAACCTCTACTTACCATGACTCAACAGTGGTTTAGAGGTCAGGGTCAACCTATGCAGAGGTTATAGTCAATTTAAAAGCCATCAACCAACTCAAGTACTGGAAATCACCATTATCATCTATTTAAAGTAATGCTTCTAAAAGACTTATTAAATAAAGAACAAATGTTAGAATGCTATATAATTACTAAGGCTCAATTAATTATATAGTTTATTTTTTAACATAGGAAAAGGCTCTGACCTGTTAAGCTTTGATAATGTATAAGGGAGGATCAAAAGAAAGGCATCTAACTGGAATAATGTTTCAGGATCTGAATAGGATGACAGGGTCCATTTAAGATCTATAGGCTGACAGGAACTTCAGGACGGCAATTTACTTAACTTCTGTAAGTTTCAGTTATTTTACTAAAAATAAATATATTAGCACCATTGCATAAAATAAATAATGTAACATATTTGGCATCATGTCTGGTTTAAAAAAGCTGAAAAATGCTAGCTGAGATATTATGGTTGAAGTTATACTACTAATAATAACAACGATAACATTTTTATTAGTAGCAACATTAATAACAGTATACTCTGCCTTCAGAAGGGTTGTGTCAAATGGAACTGCTATGGTTTGGATATGAAATGTTCCCCCAAAAGGCACATTGGGTAGAAGGCATGGTTGCTAATGGGCTTTGGGAAGTGATTTGATCACATGCTCTAACTTCTTCAATGGGCTAACACACTGACAAGATCATATCTGATGGCATTAAAGGAAGAGGATGGAAACAGGGAGGGGGCCCAGTTGAAGGGAGCAGGTCCTGGGCAATTCACTTGGGGACTAGATCTTGTCCTTGGTCCTTTACTCTCATGTTTTCTCACTATCTCTCTGCTGTTCAGCTATCATGACAGCTTTTCTCCACTTCACCCTTCCACTGATGCTGCTGCCTCACCACAGAAGCAGTGGAGTTTAGGCTTAGAAGCAGTGGAGTTTAGGGAGCTTAGAAGGGAACCTCTGAAACTATGAGCAAAATTAAACTCTTCCTCTTTTAAGTCATTTGTATGAGATATTTTGTCACGGGCTAGAAAGCTAACACAATTTACCATGCGTTCCACAGTGGTATGGGGTAAGTCTTCAGTTTACCCTCAACTCTGAGATCACTACATGAGAGGGTAGAAAAATAAGTGAGAAACAGAGGCAGGATCTCGATACCTAGCGTTAGCTATGTCATAATACCACACAGTGTGAACTAACAGGAAGCACCCTGGCAGAGTGATTTTAGAGTCAGACACAAAGGGACATGAACCTTGACCATCACTGGACAATGTCTAACTTTAGCAAACCACCAAGCTTCTCAGAGTCTTAATATCCTTATTTGTCAAATAGGGATAACCACAGCTGTAAGAGGATTATAAAAATAATAAATACATGGCACAGATAACGTACTTAATACCCTGCAAACACACCCCCCCTCCACCACCACCACCACTGGCCTCACACTAGGATTGCAAGACTACCAGAATGAGAAGCCCATCTGGATAGGTGTGCAGCATCAGTCAGCGCCATGAGCTCTTTCTTAAGAGAAGGAAGATGCCACCAGCTTCTTCATACCCTCCTCCTCCTGGAGGAGTTGAAGGACTGCGAAGTAGGGCTGCTAAGTGTTAGCACTCGTACCCACATTTAATGATGGCATGAAGTGAAGTCATCCTCAATTCACTGTACAGTGCTATCATGAAAGCTACACAGTCAGTAAGAGCACAAACACGGGCTCAAATGGAAATTGAACTCTGTGCATTCTCCGTTTGTACCCTAACATACATGAAATCCCAGCACAGCTTTTGTGCCAGAAATTTGAAGACAAATTTTTAAAATATTATAAATCTAATGGCTGCAAATATCTGTCCATCCTCACCACAAGGCAGTTATTATTTGATGCGAATTATATAAAAGCTATGCCATTTGTGATAGTCATAACAAGCTTAGGAACCCTTCTTCATTTTAAATACTCCTCTATTTGATGAAAATGCAATTACATAGAAAATCACAATCACAAAGTCATCTTATTTCTATTATCAGTTTTGATGTCTACATTATTTCTTTTTCTAAATTGGGAGAATACATTTCCCTCCACGTATCACCATGCCAGTCCCAAGACTTCTCTTCCTTAGGTGTTTTGAAGAAAAAGTAATATGAATTTTGACATTTTAAGTACATTTTCAAAAAGATCCCCTGATTTTTATAACTATTCCTGACACTAATATGCAGCTTTATGTCATTAGTTACTTAGATGTTTTCTATAATTATGCAAATTATGTTGACACTTTCTGGTAGGAAGCTTACATTTTACTATTGTGTCATTTGCAAAATTTTGAAATATACCAGATAACCATGTTCAATCATTTTCCAATTAAACAGCTTCCAAAGGGTTCCTGTCGTCTTGTGCTTTCTCTGCCTACAACGCTGTGTCCATTGTTGGCCCAGAAAGCTCTTAAGTACACACTCCTCCCTCCCCCGCCATAGACTTTGTACTTCAGAAACTGTATTTTTTTATCTTTTGGTTTAATGGTGAGCAAGCTAAGGTCACTGGTTTTATGGAGTTCATGGCTAAAGTGAGGGAGGTACCATTAGGTACAGATCTACAGGTCACTACCATGAAGTGTACACAGTGGGTGCTTCCACAACCTGGCAATATAAGGCGTGAAAAAGCAAAGAATGACTAGTTGTCAGAGGAGCCAAACAAAGCCCCTCACAAGTAAAGTCTCACAAGATCTCTAGTCTGAGTCTTGAAGTTTCTGTAGGAGTTGGGAAGAATTGGGAAGAAAAACTTCCTGGGCAGATCCACAGAGAGAGCCAGGGCCAGGAAAATGAGGCACTGAGGGTGCCTCAGATGTAGGACATAGGAACCCAAGCTTTGTCCCACAACACCACAGAGCGGGGAGCATGGGAAATCACTTGTAAAGGCCTTGTCAGGTAGAGCAGGGCAGAAAAAGTCAGATAGCACTTCCTTTGTTGTGTGTAGAAAGTGACAGTGTCTAACTCTTCAGAAGATAACCACCCTGATATGGAGGACAAAGAGATACATATCTTTTCTACTAGAAGTAGCCAGGGATAATAAATTCTTTTAAAGCCTCAGATGGGAAAGCAATGTCTCCTCATCCTATTTTGCTTAATTCAAGCAAAATGCATTCAGCTGTTGCTGAGTGGCCCATGAGGGTAGAGAAAAGATAAATACAGAGCATTAAGAAATTTTCAGAGACATTTGAGAACAATGTTGTGATATACATGGTAGCCCCCACTTACCAGTCCAGAACCCCAAGAAAAGCTGTGGGCTGTCAGACCTCTGCCATGTGTGCAGTGACAAGAACCTGTCACACACTGCTGCATTCATGAGTGGGGACATGATGCACTATGTCCCTGCCACATCACTGCAGAGCAGTCTGGCCCTGCCA
>NDGN011477282.1:0-14212 GCA_002564285.1 Tympanoctomys barrerae
TTTTCTTGTTAGTTGCAACAAAAACTGAGATAGGTGCAAAGACAGTGTCACCAGACCATGTTTATGGAGTAGGGATTTACCCTCTGCTATTTGTATAGAAACTACATAACATTGGGTGCTGGGGCTCATGTTCAGCCCAGGAAACCTGGCTAAAGCCATCAGGGCACCAGCTTGTGTACCTGTCCCATCCCAAAGCTCCATGGCTATGCCCAGAGGCCAGGATCTGGTGGAGAGCCACACCCCAAATTATTCACTCTCCAATGTGCCAGTAAGGGCAGCTCCATGCCCAAGCATTTTTATACTTGGGAAAGTCGTGTAAGACTCAGTTCCTGAAAAAATAAGTTTCACTCAAAAAGAAAAGCCTTTAAAAATCACAATTCTAATCCAAAAATGCTTTAGAAGAAACTCCAAGGCCTAAACTCTAACATGCTCTGCAGGGATCTCAGGAATGGCCAGGGCACATCTCCTCAGCAAGGTTATGCTGGAACCTGCAGAATTGACATTTGAAAACAAGCATCAGTTTTCCACTTTGGTTATGGACAGGCTGAAGATCCCCAAGTCATTATTGTGACTTGAAATTGAGAATCATCAGCAGAGGAAAGAATATTAGAAGAAGGAGATTGTTTACAAGAAGAGAGAGAACATGACAATTGAAGATTTTTTTCTTCCCTAGAATTGGAAGTACTTAAAGAAGGGCATGCAACCTGGGCTTAGTCTTACGCCCAAATTACAATTTCATAAAATTTGCAATATTGGGAGGAGGTCCCTTGAGATCAAAAGCAAAGCTTTCAGATCCTTTGGTAGAACCTGGCAGTATGTTTTTCAATTAAGGAAACATAAATTCCTATTTTAAGCATTGTCTGTGGTAGCCATGGAAAAAAGAAACACATAAATTTCAGCTTACTTTATGAATAGTGATTATGTTTGTTTGGAAAGCAAGCCAAGATTTTCTTGATTGGACTAGGACATTCCTACCAAGTGATTAAACAAAAGGCAGAATCTCACAGTGGTAACAGAAAAGATGGCTGGCTCCCAATTCCATCTGCCCTTTTTAGGAAACAACTGTTTAATTATTTCCTTCTAGTACAATCTGCCCTACACCAATCCCCTCCTGCAAAGCGCTGAGTCCTGATCCGTACTCAGACCGCTTTTTCCAGACAGGCCATTTTGTGAATGCAAATACAAGGCCTCCTGCAGCTAGAGCCCTCTGTGCTACATAATCATGTGCTAATGTGGTCAATCCATTATGAACAGGGTTGGGGGATCTAAAATGGTGAAGGACAAAGGCTTCGTGTGGCCATTGGATCCTTTCCTGATGACTTTTTTTTTTCCCCCAAAGCTCCAGTTCACTGAAATTCTGCCCTTTCCTCCTCACACATGAAGAGGCTCATCCAAGTCATTTCATCCATGTCACACTCACTGACTACTTCATTTCAGGCACTAAGCCTATCCCACAACAAGGAAGCTACTCCCCATCTCATAATTCAATTAAATAAGATTTAAAAGGTCCTACTTATCTCAAGCCACTGAGTGCAGCATACTGAAGAGTAGTAGTCTGAGTGTTTCCTATTATATCACATGACTACCTCAAATATGAAAAGCAGAGCTTGTTTCAACACCAAACCAAATGTTCCCAAAACGGTCTGGTGATTTTCATTTTGGTCTGGCAACTGTACTGAGGGATAGACCCTTCCCAGAGACAAAGTATAAAGTGGTCCCAGAAATGCTGGTTAAAAACAAGCCTTAGCTAACACTCCAAGGTATTAAGGAAGAGAAACTTACTTTACCTAGACTAAGCAAGAGAGAATTTCCTGGAAGGACATAGAGCATCTCATAGAAACCAGAAATTCATGTGGGCCTCATAAAAGACTTGCTCCACAAAATGGAACTTTAAGAAGTGAATTACTCTTTGTATCTCTCTAGAAGTTTCATGTGGCCATTCATTTCTGCTTCTAACTATGTCTGCTCTCTCCTCCTCTCTCTTCTCCCCTTCTATTTTTCTCTCCTCTATTCTCTCCTCTTCTTCCCCTCCCCTCTCCTCTCCTCTCCTCCCCTCCCCTCCCCTCCCCTCTTCTCTGCTCCCCTCTCCTCCCTTCTCCTCTCCTCCCCTCTCCTCCTCCCCCCTCTCCTCCTCTCCCCTCCTCTCCTCTCCCCTCTCCTCTCCTCTCCTCTCTTCTCTTTATCTTCCATCAGAAGCTGCCCATTTCTATATGAATCTGGTAGAGAACCATCTCCCCAGGCCTAACTCCATATGGGCCACTACAGGCTAATTAGAGGACCAGGCTTCCAGTGCCAATTCCCAATCTTTAAAGAATATTAGCAATGTGAAACTCTAGCCAAAGGGCTATAGTAAGAAAGCAAATGTGAACATAGAGTCTAGGCTTACTCTTTTAGTGAGTAACGAGCAATTTTTAAAGAAAGGCATATTAGCTCTGCAGACATTCCATGGGTCATACAGAACGCCATTTTCTATTCCCTCCAAGCCCTTTATTTTTCTCTTCTCAGTCTACAGTCTCTCACTTCCCCTACTCAGTATAACTCAATGTGAAAGAACCCCAAGTGGGAGCTGGAGCCATGATAGATGGCCCTACAGGAGACCAGCTAGATGTCTCTTCTGCAGCACAGGGGCACTTGAGGGACACATCCTAGAGAATCTGAGTGCCTGTGTCAGCCTTCTATGCCCTGATGGCTTAAAAATTTGCAGCCACCAGGGGAGAAAAATGACCCAGAGTGGCCACTCCCAAGCCAGGGTCCCTTTTAATCTGAGCAGCACATTTCCTCAGAAGGTACCTCTCAGGTCCGCAGGTGTAAGTGTCTGCTGGGGTGAGGGGTGCAGTCAGCAGCTTGTTGGCTGCCCTAAACAGGGACAACTTTGAAGCACTGCTTTTGTCAACCACATCAAAACCTCAAGTTCAGAGAGGGTAGCCATTTCCTCAGAGCTCAAGGAAGGGCAGAACTGAGCTCCTGACATACTCCAAAACCCTGTCCTCAGTGTCTGTCCCAGCACATCCAGAAAGAGATGCCAGAAAGTGTCATTCTCCTGCCCCAAGAGGAAGTGCTAGCACCTGAAAGCTACAGCCTGGTATAAGAAGTCTGAGGCCAGGGATCAGGGGAACTGAGCTCCAATGTCATCTTGCTGTGCCTCATTTTCTCCATCTATCCTCTCTTTGACCAAACCAGTGTCAGGGAAAAAGAAGAGAAATGATGTGAAGGCTTATTTCTCAATCAACTTTTTCTTCTCTCTGACCCCTCTTATCCAGTCATCGATGGGCCAACCCAGATCCTGGTGCGAGACGTCTCTGATACCGTGGCCTTTGTGGAGTGGACGCCTCCTCGTGCCAAAGTTGATTTCATTCTCCTGAAATATGGGCTAGTGGGTGGGGAAGGTGGGAAAACCACCTTCCGGCTGCAGCCTCCCCTAAGCCAATACTCAGTGCAAGCCCTGCGGCCTGGCTCCCACTATGAGGTGTCTGTCAGCGCAGTCCGAGGGACCAATGAGAGCGAGTCTACGACCACCCAGTTTGCCACAGGTAAGACTGGGCCGGGAGTGTGGAAGGACTGAGAGAGGGTAGTGGCCTCTGCCTCCTAACAGCGCTATAAGAAGAATGTGAGAACTGGGAGCCTCCTGTGGATGTCAGCTTCACTGAGTAATGGGAAAACAGGAAGGCCAGCTTCTCGCCCAAGTTCTGCTGGCCACATGTCTGCCTCCATGTGAGTCCCTTCACCTTGTGGCTCCCCAGTCTCTCCTTTACAAAATGATGGGCTTGCCTTAAAAACATTCAAGCTCCCCACTGCTAGCCCAAATGGCAATTTTGTGAGAGTTCAGGAAGGGTGCCTCTTCCTCTAGACAATTTATGCCACTTTCTGAAAATTGCTGTCAAAATGCTCTAAGCCTATTATGACTGCACAAGCAAAATGCTTCTTCACCTTATTACTGCACAAAGCCAACCTCTGCAACCAGAGGGACCTTCCCTTGAGATCCATGACTCACCCATTATTTGTATACACTAGCCATTAGGGGAACAGGAGGTCAGGTTCCCACCCACAGGAAGCTGAATCAAGTGCATATGAATACTTCCTGTGTTGCTGTGATGACCACCACCACCCCCTTCCCAGGCTGTCAGGACTCAAAGAATATCCAACAGCCAAGAGAGGCAAGACCTCAGAGTGATTTGTCAAAGTACCCATCACTCTGGCCAGCTAGCAGGTAAGTAGGACAGGCAACATCAAGCTTCCTGACAAACTCTCTGGGTCAACAAGGTCTGTGATTAGCAACTGGGTCTCTAATCCAGATGGTTGGTCTTTGCCTCTCTCCCTTGGGGAGGTCACCTGTTAAAGAATGCCTTTGCCAACTTCAAGTTTCTCACAAATCAAAGGCAACTGATGGTATTTGTAAGATCAAAGAACTACCACCTTTTGAAGAATAGAAGAATCACTAATTCAAGTGCCCTGTACTACTGAGGGTTGCACATGCAGCCTGAAGCCCATCACAGCATGGATGGAGTCCAGGGGCCTCCAGGAGCCTCAATAACTAGCATTCCCTGCTCCATTTGGGTTTTAAATCATGATAAGTAAGTCAAAGAGTAAGACAAATGGACACCAACCTTTCTTCTAGGCTGGAGCAGATAGCTCAGTGGTAGTCAAATAGGTTTGTACACTGAACAGCCACTGTGACCCTGAGCTAGTGTGTCTACATGGCAGAAATGGAGATTTCTCAGACTAGATACCTGACCCCTGAGATCCACCCATCCTTGGAGAGAGAGGGGCCAAGAGGCTGTGCCTGGGCCTTGCCACAAAACTCAGCATTCGTTAAGTCCATTTCCCCAGCCAAAAAGAGAGGCCACAGGTCTCTCGATAGAGCTCCCTCCACACAGAAGTCTCTCCCACAAAGGAAACAAGTGTAGAAGGCAAAGACCCTGTGAAGCTCTCTCTGTGGCTCTGGTACTAGACTCTACTCCCTCACCCTGGGTATGGATCCTCAGACACTGAGTGTGCTTTGGGGAAAAAGGAATCAAGTTCTTCCCATTTCTCTTCCCTTCTACCCCTTCACTTATCCTTTAAAATGTTCTCAGGACTGCCTGAGCCAGGAATCCCTTCTTGGCTAGAAAATCCAAGGCAGCCTCCCCTGCCTCCCACACACAGCACCTCTTGCTCAGGGCGGTGATATCTGCTGTGGACCACAAGTCCTACGTTCTTTCTTTCATTTCCAGATAGACTGAGTTAGAAAAGTGGTTTCTTTGTGCTCTCCTCTGATAAGGAGTTTGAAGAGGCAAAAAGGGCGAAGAGGGCTCTTCAGGCAGTGTGATGAAAAATGAATTCTTGATGTTCAGGTGGACAAGATGGAAGCAGGATTGGCTGGTGGCCCAGGAAAATTCTGATCAAGACAATTACATTCTGCCTCCTCAGAGCTCACCCTAAGCTTCGGCTTGCTGCTGCTTCTTACTCTCCATGTCCGGTTGCCTGGTGGATTTGGCAGTAATTAGGAGGCTGCTTTCCCCATGCGGGCATGGCCTGCATCCTGGATCTCCGCGCCTCAGTCCCATGACTAGGAGAAGCCATGGGGTACAAAGATGCAAACAGATTTTGCAGCCAGATTCTCAAGTCTGGGGTTAGCAGGAGCCAGTTGAGTGATGAAGGGGTACCCAGACTCTCACGGTAGGGCCCCCAGTCATCGCAAAACTCTGCTTAAATTTAAATTAACCAAAGTGCTTTTCCAGGTGATGGCTTCAACACTAGGACTGCACTAATTGCACAGGCAATTAAAACAGAGATTTGCTTCCTGCGTGGTGCCTGGGTCCTACAGCTATTCTGAACAGAAAGAACTCTGATGGAAGTGCGGCAAAGCCAGGGGCAAGAGAGAAACCAGCCAACAGAAACGGAAGCCACCCTCGAATCTCCCCACCTCAGCTGCCCTGCTTTCAGCTGTCCTCCTGGGGAGCTTCTGGGACTGTCCTGTCTCCTGGTCTCTTTCCTTTGAGCACAACTCTCACTCTCAGAATTCAGCCACTACCACATCCAACCTGGGTGCTCCAGACCTCACTGGAGTGTGGTGGGCAGAATCTTGTCCTCTAAAGTGGTAGTAAAGCCCTAACCTTCAGGTTCTATGAGTGTTAATAGGGTCTTTGGAGATAGGGGCTTCGCAGTTAGGAAAATTAAGACAAGCTCATTAGACTGAGCCCTAATCCCATCTGACTGTGTCCTTATAAGAAGGGAAACTGGACACAGAAACAGCCATGCTCACAAAGAGAATGTCATGTGAAGGTGTAGGCAGGGATACAAACCAAGAAATGCCAAAGGTGGCCGTCAAATTATTACAAGCCATCACAGAAGCATGATACAGCTTCTCTCAGCCCTGAGACACCAGGATCTTAGACATCCAGACAAATATTTCCTGCAAGGACATCTAGTTTGGAGTGCCTTGTATGTCAGCCCTCAGTGGCTAATAGGACACCCAAGCCACAAGGGCTCAAGCTCCACCTTCTGGGCAGCAATGCCCCTCTGGGATGCACCAGGAAGTTCTGCCACAAGTGCAGTCTGGATGGCATCTGACAACTCAGCCAGTTGTCTGGCTCAGGCAGCGAGAGGGGACTTTCTCTGCTTGCCAGACCAGCTGCCTTTGTCAAAGCTGACCTTTTCCCTGTACCACTCATCCCAGTCATCCTCAAAACCCCACAGCTCAAAACTGTGGGGTAACAAGACTTTTCTAGAGGCTTTGTGATACCACATAAAACAGAGAAGAGGTAACGCTCATCTGGTCACTAGTGTGGATTATTGAACTTCTGGTCTAAGTAGTGTTGTAGGCACTGAGGCTAT
This sequence comes from Tympanoctomys barrerae, assembly GCA_002564285.1. Taxonomy (NCBI): domain Eukaryota; kingdom Metazoa; phylum Chordata; class Mammalia; order Rodentia; family Octodontidae; genus Tympanoctomys; species Tympanoctomys barrerae. The sequence goes on from NDGN011477282.1 coordinate 6,814, forward strand.
AAAACAAGCAAGATGAACAAAACTCAGGTATATATGAATGACATTCTAGTGGGGGAAATTGCACAATGAAAAGACAAATATGACATTTAAATACGATGAAAAGAGAAATGGGTAAGATAGAGGGAAGCTCCGTTGGATTTAGGAATTTGGAAAGACCCTAAGAAACTACATTTTAGCTAAGACCTAAGTGACCTAAATCACAGGAGGAACAAGAGAACAGCAGTTGAAGCAAATGGAGAGTAGTGCAAAGAAAAGTCCTGACGTAAGAATTAGCCTAATGTGTTTCAAGAGTAGGGAAAAGGCATCTCAGCTGGGCCATGAGGGAGGAGTAGAAACACTAGGAGGTGATGTCAGAGAAACTGACTGAACCAACTCATTCAGGGCCCCACAGGCTATCGCCAGCAGTGCATAATACAGAGAACAGGAGAGTTAGTAAGCAGGAAAATTGTGTGATCTAGCCTATGTTTTAGAGAGTAGATATGGCTATTGCCAGAGCTTACAACTCCTGGGGTCTTTGCTTCATCCTGGACTACTTGCATTTTACAGAGACCAGCTTAGTGCCAGTCTAGGGGGTGTCCTTCAAATGCCTCTCTATGATATCAGGTTTCTAGACCCTAAGAGCCCCTCATTTCTCCTCACCCCCGTTCTGAGACTCACCTTCCAAGCCTGTATTCTGGTAATGGCCTCTTAGGGTTACCGGCATTTGAAGTGTCCAGGCCCTCTCAGAAAAAATACTGCCCTCACCTACAGGGTACAAGACCTGTGAGCAAAACCCCCCAAACCATTGGTAGTGATTCTACTTTGTGTCCTTATACAAAAGCCATTAGTTCTGAAGAGGTGTAAGTCTCAACTTTAACCCGAGCCATACCTTCAATTGCTTTCACTTTAACTGATCTCTGACCACACACCCCTGCCTAGCCAGGATCCAGCCTTTTTCCTGCCTGAGATTCAGAGTAGTGCTGAGGCCTCTGCAAGGCCCTGCACCTGCCTCTCCGCCCAGTGGCTAGAGAAATAATGTATGGAGCACACCAAGCATGTGCAGGATCCAGCACACTAAAGTACACCAAATGAAGAAGTGCTTCCCAGAAATATAAGCTGCCAAGATATAAATCTGAGGGGCCGGGAAGATGGCTCAGTAGAATAAGCACTTGCCTGGCAAGTGTAAGGGCCTGAGTTCAATTCCTGGTTCTGAAAAAAAAAAAAAAAGAGAGAGAAAGAGAAATCTGCTAAAAGATTCACCCAATTTACATCACCAAACAGAACGCTTCTCACACACACAGCCTCTGCTTTCAGATTGATTCACAGCATTCTCCTCTTCGCAAGAACAATTGACAGATACTCGCTTTGCTTTTGCAAATTACAACAGTCCACTCAAGGTTTTCTTGGAACAAATGGCTGTTCCACTCCAAATTAAATGCATGTCTGAAAGAAAAGAAGTGTTTGGAACTTTTGAAGCAACAGATTTTCAGGGCAGCACCTTATTTCACAGGTTGTTTATGTCATTCTTTCCCCAATGAGCCTAATCCTAGGGGAGAGTAGCAACTTCCCTTGGGTGGTAAGTGAGAGCCCAATGCTGATATTCCCTTCATTGCATTGAAAACCTGGGAACCCCAAGAGCATCTTTGGGGGCCAGATGGCTGAAACTTAGGAAAAATTTAAGAGGCCACTAGGAGCCAGCCCAGGACTTGGACATCTATTTCTGTACCAGGCAACCTTGACATATATTGTATAATCTCTTCAGCAATGTGGACTATCAATCGGTATTATTTGCCCCTGTTGTGTAGGGGCAAATCCTCATGAGAGTGAAAAGCACATCTGTCATCACATTACTGCAAGGCTCAGAGCTGAGGGTCAAACTCAGGCCTGGCTGCAGAGCCCACGTTCTTCCTCCCTACCTTATCTTCCACTTATATCTGATGTTTTCAACCTGATGACCTTCCGGCTGTGTCCACACAGGTAAATCCAGAAGACATCATGAAATCAAATATGTCCTTTTAGCTTTATGTTCAAATTTCATATTGCTCTATTCTATTGAAATCACATGAGCGTTATCCCTAATTTTCTCCTATCAAGGTTTCTTTTCTTTGTTCTTAAGGGTATAATGTTAACTTGTTCATTTTCAAGTTTCCAGCACACTACTGAAACTCTTGGATGGCTATGGTGGAAACACAAAGTGTATTGATGTCTACTTCCCATATGAAACCCTCTGACCTGGCCGAGGAGTTTGTAATGGCAGAGTACAAGCTAGGGGCAAGCACACTGAAACATGAAGCAGAGGGTTAGAAGGAGTGGGCTCCCAGCCACAGGCTGTTAAAATTCAAGATGCACTGCAGATGCACCTTACTGTGTTCGGTGTTGGTGATGTCTGTCTATTTTTAGAGATTGATGCTCCCAAGAATCTGCGAGTCGGTTCCCGCACAGCAACCAGCCTTGACCTGGAGTGGGATAACAGTGAGGCAGAGGTTCAGGAGTACAAGGTCGTGTACAGCACACTAGCAGGGGAGCAATACCATGAGATGCTGGTACCCAAGGGCTTTGGTCCCACCACCAGGGCCACCCTCACAGGTAAGACCTAGCTCTTTGGAACACACTGGATGCTGAGTTCACACTGTCATAGCTCTCTTAATTTACCCATCCCATATCCAACCCATCAGCAAATCCTATTGATTGAAATGGTTAATCACCAATCAAACAGTGCCTGTGACTTTTCATATCAGAAATGTCTGCCAATTACTTATCAAAAGTATCTATTGCTTTCATTGTATTGCCATCACCTGGTCTAAGCTACTAACCTCTCTTCCCTTAACTACTCCAATAAATCCCCAACTTTCTTCAGCCCCACCAGTCCATTCTTCACCCCATCCAAATATACTCTTCAAGGTATATTTCTGATTATACCATCACATTATGCATTCATTCCAAGGACTTGTTGTTGCTCTCAGGATAAATTCAACCATCACAGTGGTCCTCAGGCCCTGCCTGGTTCCCTTGCCTTCTCCGTCCCTGCTTTCCCCATCCCTTGGTACTCTCTGTGCTCTGGCCCAATGAGTCTGCTCCCTTAATTCCTCCAACACACTTTCCCTCCTGCCAGAGGGCTTTGCTCCTTGCTTGGTCCAACATGGTGTCCCCTTCAGCCCCTTGTTTGCAAGGCACTTTGGGAGGAGCTGTGTGAGTCCCTAGTGAGGTTAGATCACCACATCCTACAGCCTTGTCCTCCAAGTTACCTCACATCACCTCTCCCCACTGCTCACATTATCCTGAGCAGTGTGGAGGTGATCATTTGATTATTGGTCTTCACCTCAGACCTGAGGCTCCCTGGAAGTTGAACCACATTTTTATATGTAATTGAATCCCCTGGGCTCAGAACAATGTCTCATAAGTACCAGAATGAACACACAAATTAATAAGTTAATGAAACTGCAAAAGTTTACAGTGATAGGGCATAGACAACAAGAGGCCTATGAGAAGAGGAGACGCTGGCCATGTCTCACGCAACCTATTAAAATTTTGGGTTTGTTCTAGAAGACAAGCAGGGAGCCACCGAGGAATTTTAAATAAATCAGTGGAATGAGTAGGTGTACACAGAGGGAGGCAAGGGCTGAGGCCAGGAGACCTGCCAAGAGGCTGTTGCTGGAGTCAAAGCGAAGACAGTGATATAGACAAAAGCAGTGTCCTAGGTCACAATGCCTGGCTGGGAAGCAGACCTTGTGCTCTCAAGGAATTGGAACTTAGTATTCCTTTGGAGACCTCCACTGAAGATAACCTGCCCACTGGGTCATGTGCAAGGGTGGCTGACTGCTAATGCAGGGCGTGGCTTTCAGATGAAGGAGGTGCTGTGTAGAGCAGAGGGAGCCAGGGCCACCCACCTCTCCCCAACTCTCTGTTACTTACACCTTGGCTTCCTGCAGGAGCATTTTCCATCTACTAGACAAGGGACACACCACAGAGTGCACACAGTACACAAGGGCAGAGTAATCAAAGCTGTTTTTCCTCCAGAGCTAAAATTCCAGACTTCCTTGCCAAATGAAGCCCAGTTAAAGTAAATACAGAATATGCCTCTTCCAAACAGGTGAGCTCCTGAAACACAGCAAGGATACAGGAAGTTATGCTGACCAAGCAAGTTAACAGGAGTGAATTAGACACAGAAAGGACAGACCTGCTAGTGTAAGGGCCTGCAGAGAGCTGGAGGCATTCACAAAAATTAAACCAAACAAAAAGCCTAAATGATATGAGAGGAAACACAGCCCAACCCTGCCTACTGCTGCAGGCTGATTTGGCAATTAGCAGTTTTATAGAAACGACAGCTCGTTGTCTCAGGGAGGCTACACCATAATATCATGAGAATCACAGAGAACCAAGTCTTGTTTAGTTATTGTTTCCCACTACCCAAAAAAAAAAAAAAATGAAGATCCTTGGCTATCTAACATATCCTATCCACTTTCACACAATTAAATTTAATCTTTGCAAAAACCTCAGAAGTTTCTTTTCCTTTTACTATATCTCTTGTACCTTTCAGATTTTATTTACTCTTCTGGATCCTTATAGAAGGGAGAAAATATGATGTTTATACATGTGGGTCTGATTTATTTCACTTATGAGTATAGCCTCTAGTAGCATCCAAAAGTTTCTAATATCTTATCTATTATTTTTCTGTTCTTTTTAAAAAAAAACTCAGGAGATCTATGTTATTAGCATTCCCATTTTATGGATGAGGAAAGTGAGATTCAGAGGGTCTGAACACATGCACCCAGACTAACAAAACTAGCAAAGGACAATCATGACTCAAAGCCACTTAGAACCTCTGAGTTCCAGTCCAACAGTTCCCTTCCAAGGCTGCTTCTACTAGACAAATAAAATGTAGCTGCTTTTTCTCACTGCCTGAACAAAATACCCAACACCAAAAGATATAGGAGGAAAGGTTTATTTCAGCTCACAGTTTGCAGAGGTTTCAGTCCATGCTCAGCTGGCTCCAGGGTAGGGTAGCCCATGGTAGAGAAGAAACAGATCATAGGGACAGGAGGCAGCAAAGTAGTGAATAAACAAAGCAGCAACATCACAGGACAAGCAGGGCCCTCCTTCTGTCCTCTAGGGCAGGTGGCACTCACTCCCAGGGTGGAGCACTCTTAATTCTACCCAGGACTATGCCAAACCAATCAGTGGGCTAACTAGTCGTCACACCCCCTTGATCCCAGCATCCTGCACTCGAGATCCAGCCACCCTGAAAAGCCCCATGAGGCTTTTTGAAGACATCTAGACACAAAGCATGAGAGAAAGAAACAGTCCAAATGCAAATGCAACAGATCTAGAAAGAATGGGGAAATATTGTTGGATAGTGAGGTTAGATAGGTTGATAATTTATGTTAAAGTTGTACTTATGAAAGTATATGTGTGTGTGTGTGTATATATATATATATATATATATATATATATATTTCACAAAAGTATCTCAAAGAGCTCACTGCAGGGGAGATTTATGGAGGGATTGCAGGCACAAAAGCAATCAAGTCCAGTACATGCACCTCATGGAAATGCTAGTTATAGAAGGATTTTTCGCTTCTGGCTGCAGTATCTGGGGCAGGGAAAGGTAGAAAGGAAGGGACAAGTTCAGCTCCAGCTAGGGGAAAGTTGTGCTTTCTCCCTCCTGACCCACTGGGCCCTTATAAAGAATGTCTTTCACCCTCTAAGACCTATGCAAGATCTTAGTAAGACCCCTGCCTTTTTGGAAGACTCAGCTCTGTGTGGCATGCTCAGGCCCAGACTTTGGCCTTATATGCAAGGCCAGCACTCCTCTGTGACTTGGGGAACCCAGCCAGCTTTCCAAGCCTTTGCTTCTTCTGTGGAGAGGGGAATAATGCCACTACTGCACTGTATCATCACTAGGCTGTATAGGGGATGTGTTCAGTGAGTGCTGCTGACAGAGGCTGCTGCTCAGGAACTGAGCAATGATGGTGAAGAAGCGAGAGGTGCTCAGGCCTATGAGCAAAAACAGTTCAGGAGGCCTTCCTGCAAGCAGCTTGGTGCCACGCTGCACCATGGGGGCCTGAGGTGTGGGGAGCAGGAGAACAGCGGCCTCTGCCCCAGTCCTACTGAGCCATAGCCCACGCATCAAAACCCTGGGGCATTCATTGGTGAGAAGCACTCATTCTAAGCCCAGCTTGGCACCTCATGCACTCAGGTTTGAGGCACACAGCTTCATCCACATGCACCCCTGGGTGAATTCCTTAAGTTCCTGTGCCTCAGTTTCCTGTCCTGAAGGACCTCCTCCTGTCTGGCACAGGGCTGTGGAGAAGATGAAGTGAAAACATGCTCACGTCAATGTGCATGTGAGGAGTTGGGCACACAGGGGCCTTCAATATCCACCATGTCTTTTAATTTAACTCACATCCACCAAGCTCAGACTTGGAACCATGGCAGCCCTAATCTTACCCTGAGCCCTGTTCAGGTCCCCTTGAGTCCCACAGTCAACCTCACCCCTTAAAGATGGATGGACCTGGATTTCTATTCCTTGCAGAAGCCCTTGTCTTGAGGCCACCACTGATGCTTGTGCTGAGGAAACCAGGCCCTTCCTGAATCTGGGGGTCCTAGGTCATTCAAAGGGCTCACAATGGTACACTCCTTCTAATCCCCCCTCACAAATCTCATCCTTGACAACACAGAGCCCAAGCCCGGATTCTCAAATACCAGACACTTCACTGTCCCCTATGCTCTGTAGGCAGTGGCCAGAGAATTCTCTCTGAAGTATAAATTTGTTTCTGAACAAATTATTTGGGCAATGGCTTTTCCCCTGATCTGGTAACTTCTGAGTTCTTAATTATAAGTCCTTTTTAGACTCAGTCTCTTAGCTAAGTTAACATCTGCTTGGCCTGTGTGCCATATCTGCAGCCCCAGCGAGGTCCCCAGGTCTACATCCCGTACAAGCCCATTGGGCACCTGTGGGTTAGAAACTGGCACCAGATGACAGGGACTTACAACATCACTCACTCTCTACATAGCAAGGAAAAACAGGGAGCCACACGGAAGACTCCTAGTAGGGAGGGAGAGGAGAAGAGGGAAGAAGGAAAGGAGGAGAGGAAAGGAAAGAAGCAGATTCTAAGTTCCCAACTGGAATGTGATCACAAAACAGCTTCCCACCAGGTGGAGGGCCACATGCCTGGCTTCCCAGTGACTCAGGAGACTAAAGCAGGAGGATCACAGGTTTGAGCCCAGTTCAAGGAACTTGGTGAGAAGGGGCTTCAAAATAAACAATAGAAAAGGATAGAATGTAGCTCCATGGTAGAGTACTCCTGGGTTTGATGCCCCAGTACCTGCCCCTCCAAAAGAAAAAAATAAATAAATAAATAAAACTTCCTCACCTAAGATTAATGTGAATGTAAACATCACTCTGGCCATTTTCTGAGGG
>NDGN011477288.1:0-10295 GCA_002564285.1 Tympanoctomys barrerae
GATAGCTCAGTAGAATAAGCACTTGCTTGGCAAGTGCAGGGTCCTGAGTTCAATCCCCGGTACTGCAAAATTAATTAATTAATCAATTAATTAATTAAAGTTTTCATTGGAACTAGGTATGATGCTACAATGAGAAAGAGGTGTGATAAAAATCACACCCAGCTGAGAATTATCTAAGCCAGCCCTGAGGGGTTCTCCCATTCCAAGTATGTGTGGTTCTGTGGCTCTCCACCTCACTTAACAGCATGTGTTATGATTTTGCCTTGACAAATAGGTTTATTCAGGGTAAGTACTGACACATAATGATAAAATTTTAAATGGATATAAGTATTGAAATACATGTGGTATTTAAAATTACTTGCATTTATTGTGTACCAGGCACTTAGATTTGTATTACATATTAAACCTCATAAAAACCTTACAATAGGATTTTTTATGTATTTAGTACAGGATCTACAGGGTCTCACATATTTTCAATCCTATTTTCAATCTCCCAAACACTGGGATTATAGGCATGAGTCACCACACCTGGTCTCAATTGTGGTCTCAGCACATCCCAGTATGGCATGACACACTGGGGATAAACCATGTTCCCTGCATCTGCCTAAGTAAGTGCTTTAATTCGCTGAGCTATCTGGCTGGCCCAGGTATTACATTTTTATTTTACAAATAAAGAAGCTAAGATTCCACACAATAGAGTAATTTTCCCATCATCACAAAACTAGGAAGTGGCAGGATGCCTACCCTGACCTTCAGCTCCTGAAATAGTGCTACTTGGGAGTCAAGCACCCTTCAGATGTGCCATCAAGAACAGCTTTCCAATGACCTTGCCATCAGTAGATGCCACAGGAAATCTTTAAACACAGCTCCTGTGTTTGGAAGAAGCCTAGATAAAGCTTTTCCTGCATATAGCAGAACTATCATGTGTCCTGTTTGCCTCTTTGCATGTGCTATGATTGTGTTTGTTCTCTAAAATATACTTCGCTACCTTCTTTGCTAAGAGTTTGAAGAGATGATCAACTAACGTGGCATCTGAGAAGTCCATTTGGCTGAGCTTTCTCCCACCTCTGCCAGGTAAAGCAAACTTACTCCCTCTGGGCAGCTGCACAGCACTGGGCTCTCATTCTTGTGGCCCTTACCTCAGCACCACTTAACAATAAATGGCTCATAATTTAAACCCAACTGAAAACAGTGTTATTTCATTTAATAATAACAACAAAATTTGGGGGGTTGATTCTGAACTCTTGCATTTACCAGCTAGGTGACTTTGGACAAGTTAGTTCATTTATTTTGACCTAAGTTTTAGAAATTTATAATCTTGTGAGAACTGTTGCATTCTGCACATCTGCCTTCTTCTCTAGTCCAGGACCTCCTTAACAATAAGACATGGCTTATTCATCTCCATCACTGCAGAGCCTGTCAAGGTGCTTTCACCCCACAGAGGCACAATAAACGCCACTGTAATGACTGAACAGTGCATCTTTATTCTTCAGTATCACTTGGAGACACTTTCTTCCAATGGTGAGTCCTGGAACTCAGGCGGGGGCAGTCCACTTCTCTCCTTCCAGCCCCCAGCCATGCCCCCCAAGCCTCCACATGTGTCTCATCTGGCTCAGGCCTAGAGAATATCCACTCCTCAGCATCCCTGCTTCCTCTGATTCATCACTCCCAGAGCTCCTTGTCCAACATGGCTTTATGTAGCGGCACAAGTGGCAGTTCAGTGGTGTGTGCTAGCTTTGCTTTCATTGTGAATCAATGAAAGTTTTAAAAAATCTTACCTTATTCCTCAAAGGCCCATAAACCCCTTCATGGGGCTCAAGAGAATTGTTCACTGTAAGATTTTAAAATTGCTTCCAAGTTACTTATCATTCACTCAGGCTCACGCTATTCTTTAAAATTCTTATTGATTTTTGGAACAGTCCTTTAATTGATATCAAAAAGCAATTACTTTTTCCAGGCTGTAAATCTGCTTCACTCCCAATATTAAATTCATCATCTCTGTAAATAATTTTTCCTGATTATGCATATGTATTCAACAAACTATAAATAGCATCATTAGCGTACCCATGGTTGCCTTAACAATCAGTGACCCTTGAATTTGATTTAGAAAAATTGATTTCTGCTGAAATTTTCCCTTAAGTGAAATTGCCATTCTAGTGAATGTCTGGGTAAATGAAGGCATTAAAGAGTCGTTACCTTCCATTTCCTCCTGGACTTCAATATAGCAGTTTTAAGCAGACATTTGCATAGATTCACCTGTTGGTTAGCAGATCTAGCAAAAATCATTGCTTTAACAGTATGCACATTCGTTCCTGCTTTTTACTCAAATTTGATATTTTAAGAAAAGAAACTTCTCAGCAGTGCACTCGCTTCTAAACACACCTAGGGACACAGAGCCCTCATCTTGAAGTCTGGTGTCCAGCTATTATGGCTTGTGTCTAGATGTCCCCCAACGAGCTCAGGCAGTCATAGGTGGGACTTTTTCCAAGGTAGCTGGATCTACAGTATGTGACTGATTCAGGGTGCAATGCTGGGCTTAAAGGCACTCAGACTAAGGATGGGTGATTAAATAAATCAGTCCACTGATTGATTTGGCACTTCCCTAATCCTAGCAGCCTAGATACATTATAAGAGACAGGAAAGGCTTGTCTTGTCCCTTGCTTGCTTTGCTACCTTCTGCCCACCATGAGTTGTTTCTCTTCTTTTATGTCTGACTGCCACACCACCCTACCTTGGAGCCATCTGATTATGGGCTGAAAACTCAATGAACTGTGAGCCATACAAACTTTTCCTCCCTCACCTTCTGAATGTTGAGTATTTTGTCTCAGCAATAAGAAAAGTAACTAAGACACCAGTTACACCAGTTGAGTAGGATGAGTGAGAGCAGAGGAAGCCTGTGGCTCCTACCAGAACAGTCCCCATCCACTGAGCATGGTTCATGGAAGACCTCACAGCAGTCCAAGAGTCTGCTCATCTTGTACGATCGAGAGAAGAAATCCAGGTGGTACTTAAGCAGGATCAAAATAGCATAAATTATGTAGGTATGTGGATGAGGACTAGGAGGAAACAGGAAACTTGAGATAGTTAATTTCAGGTAATTAGACATAAAATTTACTTTCCTTTCTTTTTCTCCTCTTTGCCTTTCTTTCTTCCCTTTCTTTTGTTTTTTCATTATTATTATACTGTTATTTTTCTCAGGAAGTAAAAAAAAGTGAGGTGGCAGGAGAAAGGAAATATTTAAGATATACTAACTTTCCTCTCAGTCTTGCTTAGGGTTTCTTACCACCCTATGATTCTAAGGACTGTGTTGTGACAAAAAGCCATGAGTTTTGTGTTAGACCCGAGAGGGAGTCCAGCTGTCCCCTGCATATTAAGCAGCTGGGAGCATGTTGGGAAGGGCACAGCCCATGAGTCCCTTGTGAAGGGGAGGTAGCATCTCCAAGATCCCCAGTGCATGGGTGACACTCAGCCTTGCTGGGCACATCTGTAACAAAAGAATATTTAATTTTATTCTGTCTACACATTGAATTCTGTAAACTATGTGGAAAAGTAATTCTAGGATTATCAAATCATGTTCAAGTGCTGTTTTTATTAAGTGGAGTGGGACCAGATTTTAAAGGAAGAAGACTTTGAGAACCAGCTGTGGATACATGGTGGGATGTTCTCTGGTAGAAGGAATTTACATCTCGCCTCTCTTCCTTTTAAGGTATGTAGTGGATAATATCCTGTTCTGTGAATAATAAACAATTGGGTCCCAAGTTTTGAGTCATCTAAGTGTTGACTGTAAAGTGAGTTAACTGAGAAGGCTGCTTCCTGGTTGCCAAGAATCATGAACTTCCATAGCAACCCTCTTGGGCAAGGGACACCCAGCTCTCTTCTTTACATGAGCATCTGATTGGGAGAAGTCTGATTCTTTCACCCACCATCAGTGGGTACGCAGCTCACCACAGAGAGGCCCTGTCTCCACTACACAACCCTCAGCTCTCCCACCAGGCTACAATTCTACCAATTTTTTTCCCCTAGGCTCCTCCAGCTGCACAGCGTTCTCAGCTGTAGTGGGCACAGGACAGGCTCTGTGTCCTCATTTCTTAGATTATCATGAAAGGAAATCACTTCTTTCTTCCACAGAGAGGAGAGGGTTATACCACAGTCATCTTTCCATCTTTTCCCCAGAAATCCTCCCTTCAGACCTCTCAGTCTAATCTCTACCATAAGTTAGAGATGGCTAGCCTGTCAACACAGTCACCTTGCTTTGCATTTGGAACTACATGAAACTCATCTTATTGCTTTAGGGCCATAGTCAAAACTGGATTATTTTAAACAAACAAATTATTTTAACTAATAGTTTGTTAGAGCTGAATGATAGCATAGATGCTCACTTGATTACTTTCTATAACTTTTTTCTGTTGTCAATATGCCTAATATAAAGTTTTCAAAAGATGAGACTTGATTAAGTGATCAAACAATGCCTCTCCAGATTGGGAATTATTCAGCAAAATACTGTAGAAATCAGAGGGATAAACGTTGGACAGCAGGTGCTAACTCCCAAGTTATTAATGAGTTCATCATGTTCTAGAAATAGAGATCTGTAGGAGTGGAGTGAAGGAAGAATAAGATTAGATGAGATAAAATCCAAAATTTCATCAAAGGAATATAACATAACATGATCTGTACTCTTAAAAGATCCTCTGCCTACTGTGTAAAGATGCCTCTACTGGGGTGAGTACAGGCCCAGGGAGGAATCTGCAGTGGTCTAAAGAAGAAATGACACATGGTGGACACTTTGTGGTCCTCACTTCTTTTGGCATCACAAGTAGACTAATTCCCTAGTCTCTTTTACCACTAGGTGTAGCCATTGAATTTTTCCCCCCTGGGGAAATATAGACAGAATTGATGAGTTTCGCTTCTGGGACAAAATGGGCTGGAAGCATCATGTCTTCTCTTCCCTTCCTTCTCTTTCCTCATCTGCTATAAGCAGTGAATGGTGAAGAATTAAGGCATGGAAATGTTCTGAGTCCCTGAAGACCCCATGGAGAAAGGCTTCTTGCTAATCATGAATGCCTGTGTTGTTACACTCCAGGGTGAGGGCAAATCAGTGTTTATTGTGTTAAGTCACTGAAATCAAAAGGTTTGTTTGTCGCAGCAGTGAGCATTCACCTAACTAGAAAAGAGAGGTTTGGGAGAAATGATCAAACTTAGAATATGCAGCATTTTGAGGGTAAGTGCTGTCCAAAGACTGCCAGAGACTATGCTGAAAAATGACACATTTCGGCTCTACTCTTCACAAGAGCCTTGAAAATAAGACATTACACTTCTACTTTTGCAGTTGATAAAGTGAAGTTCAAAGAAGTTGGAGAACTCACTGCTGGTCATCTAGTTAATAAGGGACAAAGCCAGAATTCAAGTTCCAGGACTGTTTATCTCTCGTGCTTCACTACTGCCCAGTAGGTTAAATAAAGTTTGTTTGTAAGGAGAACATAAAATGCAAACACTAGCATTAACCAGATATCTAGTCGTTGTTTTTATTATGGAAACAGAGACAAAACAAAAGGAGAAGTGAAGTTCTTGGCTCTGCAATCCCTGGGCGAAGCACATGTACCTCTGATGAGGGCTCTGCTGGGATTGAGGGGTGGGTCATGCATCTACTTTATCTGCAGAATGTGAGCACCTCAGGGTCTAGGGATTATTTGTCTGAGTATCTTCAGACATTGGTACAGTTCTTGGGTACAGCTCACAACCCCCACTCAATGTGTGCTCATGGTGGTGCGGTATGGGATAAACAAGGTTCAATGTGGACATGAACAATGATGATGGAGTCCCTGAAGGATCACATAGGGTGGGGCTGTTTACAGAGACCTGAACACACAACTTCTCATCATGCCCTCAATATGGGATGCTCAGGCCTGCTTCTGTAACCATATTGCAGGGAAGCCAAAGCCTTGACCCTCCTGCTCTTTCCTTGGGAATACATTCCTGCAAAAGTGTGCATGCTAAGTCATTCTGACAATATTTTTCATCTCATGGAAATCTCTATAAATTTTAGGCTTCTTTGAACCACACTCAGTTCCTCAATGGGGGTCATTAAATTTGTTCTCTTTTCTTCTTTCTCTGGCTTCTTTCCTTGCAGGTGTCCCTATTGAAGAGAAACATGAGGACATCTGGCCATGCCAAGCAGAGTGATAGGCATGCCAAACACTCGTGAAGGCTACTGAGATTTATGGCCCCCTCCCTTTGTTTGCATTTATATTGCATGGCTCTTGAATAAGAAAGCCTTTCTTCTGAGACATGCATATTGCTGGGCAGGAAGACAGAGGTATGGAAGGATCTGAATGAGAGAGTGGGACATAGGCAGCTGAAAAAGTGTCAGGGTGGAAATAAAGACACTCAATCTAGAAAACAACCAGTTTCCCAGTCAATGGAGGGTTTGATTCAGCCTCTGGAGTTGAAGCTCATGAGCTCTGTAATTGAGAGTGGGGTAATAACACACTTTGTACTGTGTTCTAATAGTTAACTCATCCTTCTCCACTCAGCTCACATTTACCTACAGAGGAAGTATACACTGCCTCACCCCACTGATTTTAAGTTTGTCCAGGACATTGGCCATGGTATCATTATAGACATGATATAAGTCATGCCTAGAAAAAGTGTGAAATCTGGCTCTGCCTTCTTTGTTCATGCCCTCTAGATCATTGGGAACAGCATATCCCAGAAAGAGCTACTGCTTCATTCTGGACATAGGGACTGCTTTGGGTTAGCCCAAAAGAACCCAGCAATAGTTATATACCCATAGATTTAATGTCATGCAAGAAATAATGGTTGATGCAGGTCTTGGGCCTTTGTTACCATAACAAAAGTGAGCAGATGTAACTTTTCATGTACATAACGAAAACCTTCCCAGACATTATTTTCTTGAACCAATGCTTAAGCGTGTGTGTGTGTGTGTGTGTGTGTGTGTGTGTGTGTGTGCTGGTACATGTGCACAGATTTCCATGCAATGTGTGCATCAGTGCCGATGTGTAAAGGGAAGGGAGATGGAAGGAGAGCTCCATTTTCTTCATCATCAAGTACAGATGCTTAGATTTGTAGTTTTAAAGGGTAAATCTGGTATCACATAGAATTCATTCCAGGACTCATCATAACCCCCAAATTTCTCCCTTACCTCATTGTTTCCTTCCTACACTAAGCCTGTTCCATGCTCTGGCTCCTCTGGAAATCCAGCTGACAAGCTACATACACACCTCCATTCCCAATCCATAATCAGAAGGCTTTTCCTGCACTGGGAGAGTATTGGGCATCCATAGTTTCAAGAGACGATGAAAAACTCCAGGAAAGACTGATGTGTCAGTCATAACATCCCTGTCAGCCTCACCTCTGCACCTCATTAGCTGTGGCTCTAAAGCAAGTCACTTAATCTTTTTCAAAAATTGTAATAAAAATATTTGAATTCCTTTCTTTCAGAACTCTTGGAAGAACCAACTAAAGTAATTAATAGGCATAAATGTGTTTTGCCTGTGGCAAAGTACAGCAAAAAGGACAGAAACTATGTACATCTTGAGCCTTCAGAAGACTGAGAAGCACTCACTAGTGACTCTCCCATCAAGGTCATGTCCCAAGGTGACCCACTTTTCTGGTGTCAGTAGCCAAAGCAGCAGCCTCACCACCATCACCAGACAGCACTGAGTGTGACCTGGCCCCCCGCATGACTTCCAGCTGATTAGGAAACCAAGTAGACAGGATGACTGCCATGTCAAGGGGAATTATTTGGAAGGAAGGAAAGAGAAGATCCACAAAAGCCATCCTGAATAATAGATCTGAAGGTGCCAGACCAGCTCAGCAGATTACAAAACCATTAAACTAGAGGGCTGAAAGAGTCTCACTTTTGTATTCCCTCACTGACCATTTCAGCAACTCCTCAATATAGGAGCGGTGGGAGAGTAACATCCTGCTCCTGGAACTAGGAGCAAATAAAAACATCATATAGCCTACAACTCTACTTTTCTATGTGGGCAGACTGAGACCTCAGTGGAATGAAGGTCATCGAGCTAACAAGATCTTCTGGTTCCTAGTTAAGTGGACTGAGCACTCCGTTTGGCTAATGAAGATACTCTAGCCTTGGATCTGACTTCAAAGGCATAAGAAGTGTGTGTGAGTGTGTGAGTGTGTGAGTGTGTGTGTGTGCGTGTGTGTGTAAAAGACAGAAAGTATGTAGTAGTATGCACCTATCTATGTAATTGTGAGTGGAAGTAAGAAGATATACGTGTATGTGCATGTGTATATCTATACCTGTGAGTGGGAGTGAGCCTGTGTCTTGTGTGTGGCAATGTGTGAGCATGTGTGGCATGTGAGTATGAGTGTCATGGGAAAAGCATGCATGACAGAGGGTCAGAGGGAAGGCTAAACTCAGGGTATGGAGCTGTACCCTTTCCAGAGGCGTCATATTATCATCTGTGAATGGCACGAAAGAGGCAGGATCATCCTCTTCTTCCTCAATATCTTTTATCTACCATCAAATCTGCACTTTATGCAATTATTACCTGAAGTAAAATCTCACTTTAATCCATAGTTTCATATTCCTTGCCATCTCCTGATCTCTCCCACTTAAGCACTTTACTAAAATAATGCAGATTGCTGTGACATTTGTCCTTTCCACTTTTTACTCTGTAGTGAACAGAAAAAGGTTACAAACTCTGGAGAAAAAAAAAAAAACCAACCAAATACTTCAGGAAATACAAAATTCACCCCTCAACAACCTGTACCTATGGGTCTGTGCAGAAAAATATAAAATTTTCATGTATTTTCAAATCATTCTTTCTAATCTTACAAACCTGAAATGGAACTGTTGGCAGGACTCAGAAAATTAGTAACTTGGATATAGAAAAACTACTATGTAGCTCTGCTTAACACATGCTCTGGCATATTTGAGCTGTATTTTAAGTTTTGGGAAAGCCAAAAGAGTTTGGCTTCTTTAGGAAAAAGGGCTGTGAGAAAAAGGCTGTACAATACTGCTCACTGCAGGCTCTGAACCGGAGGCTTTAGTGTGTCTAAAGAGTCTATTCATCAGAAAAGACAGGGCAGAGCGGTGGAGAGAGCTGGGCGGGGGGCAGAGAGCTGAAACTTTCTGTGTCAGGGACTCCATCGTCAGGTAAGCACAACCTGGTAGGAAGGGAACCAGACTGCGAGCTGCAGGAGCTTTTCATTTTCTTGATGCTCTGACCACAAAAAGAAAGGAAGCAAAAAGTCAATGGACTCTTAAAGGGGCTCAGAGAGGACAAAGAAGAAAAGATCCCAAACAAAAGCAGAGCCAGAAGGAACGTGGGCCAAAGAAGTTCATGGACAGCAGAGCTGGAGGGAGCGCTGAAAGGCTTCTTGAAGGGTGAGAGGAAAGCCTGAGGTCAAGCGGCAATTAATGGGGACTCAGAATCAAAGCCAGCAACCCACACCTCCCTGTCTGCTTCTTTCTGAGCTCTATGAAAACCTTGACTTGTTCAATTCCTGAGGGGTAAAGTTAATTAATGCATATCATTATTCCTTAAAAAGATTTCTTTTTATAGATTGGATCGTGTCACCACTGAGGTATCAGCTACTTACACCTGGAGAGGAGACATCACAGCATGTAATTGTCCCAACCAAGCTTTCCTGTGTAATCTTTGGCAGTTGCCAACTCAACAGTTCTGGTTTCTTATGGTAGGGAAGATGTGTTGAAATAAAACCAAAGAGCAAGCCATGTAGAACTTTGCTCCAAAACAATAAATATATTTGTTCCAAAACAATAAATATATTCCAGTTATGAACAATTGTTCAAAACTGGAATATATCCAATTATGAATAGTTGAGGGTTGCATTATGTTAGAGTAACTTAAACAGTATTGTCGGAGGGCATGGACGAATTATTTCAGTTGATAAAGGTATAAATTTCACATCCTTGAACTCTTATATCAAACTGAAAACTGCAGTCTTAAAACAAGATACAAATGTGCAGATAGGGAAACTTACAAGACTCCTGGCATTCTTAAGATCTCAGTCTCAAAAGTCTAAGGACAGAGAGTACAAGACATTTCTTAGATACCCTTTGTGTCAGCCTGATACTCTAACGAGATCTCAAGAAATAAGTAAATTCCATTTATATTGTTTTGCTGGGATCCTTTTCTTTGTATAGGTTTTCCCACTCAAAAGGCTTTGAATATTTAGAATATTCTAATTTAGAAGGTTTTTTTTTTTTTTTTGGCAGTATGAGGGATTGAACTCAGGACCTTGCACTTGACAGGCAAGCACTTATTCTACTGAGCTATCTCCCC
>NDGN011477289.1:0-16065 GCA_002564285.1 Tympanoctomys barrerae
AAACATATTTATGATCAAGAAAAAGATTATTCAGGATAATGATGAGAATATCAAATGAGAATATCAAATCATCCAGTGCTTGCCTCACGTCTTGCTAGGAAAAGCTTTCTTTTGAGCACTCCAATAAAGCTTGTATGTCTTCTTTTTATAGCACACACACAGGTGCCCGGTGGCTGCTTGCCAGGCTTTGTTCTGAGCACTCCATACATTGTCACTCACTCACCCTCAAGGCAGCTTCATGCAGTTGGGTGATTGTTAGGCCCATTTTACAGATGAGGACACCGAGACCCTCGAACTCCACCTGGACTGCTCCATGGTGCAGAGCTGTCCACGACCAGGCTGGAATTCACTCCCGGGCTCTGGAGTTCACTTTAGGTAGCCCCAGGGACCTCTGCAACAGCCTCTCGTGTTGCTGAACAGAGCCGGTCTCAGGAAAGGAAAAAGACCACAGTCAGCAAGGTCCTCCTCCGGAAGACCAGCTCAGGGTGGGCCCCACGCAGCCCTGGCCCAGACTCCTCCAGGACACACGGTGGCCGCTCCTTTCTCTAATTCAGACCACAGCACAGACCTGCAGAGCAAACCCCACTTCTCACCCTCAGGAGCATCTGCTGCAAGCCCAGCTTTCCCTGAGGCAGTGTTTTCAGACCCAGGATGCTGACCCAAGAAGAAATGAATGTCACCTTCGTGACAGCTGGGACAGGAGACCTAACTGCCTGTCTAAGGATGAATGGAGGGTGAAAGTATGGCCTCCATGCACAGTCGAATACTACTTGGCCTTAAAGAAGGAAAAGCTGGCATTTGTGACAACATGGGTGGAAAAGAAGACCAGTAAGTGAAAGAAACCAGGCACGGGAAGACAGATGGTGCAAGATCTCCTGCCTTCTTAGAAAGAAAGAAGCTGAACTCACAGAAGTAGAGTGGGACAACGCTGCCCCGCTGGGGGACTGTTAAATGGGCACAGAGTTGCAGTTGGACAAACGGAGTAATTTCTAGGTTCTGTTACATCGAAGGATGGCTGTCATTAGCACTAGCACTGCACTGAATATTTCAAAGTAGCTAGAAGAGATTCTTAATGTTCTCACCACAAAGATGATAAATGTATGAGGTGATGAATATGCTGACTACCCTGATTGGATTATTATACACTGTATATATGTATTAAACTGTTACGCCATACTTCATAAATAGGTACAATTATTATGTATCAAACAATAACAAACAAATACATTTTACATCATAACCCATACACATCTACTCCGAAGTAATTTCAACACAGCTTTCCTGAAATAATACCCACCCTGGCTAAGAGGATGTGCATGGGCATCATTTATTTTTTTTTTTTATATGAGATTCAATCTGCTAAACTGACTTCATGATCTATTTATGGAGCTAAAGCCGGAGCTTAGAAATTTTTTCTTAGGAAAATTCAGCTCTAATAGGCAGCACCTTTGATTTCTGAGGGCCTGTGCCCTGCTGTCTCTCCCAAAGCCAAGAATTCCCAAAAGCCCTGTATGGGTGCCATGACCTGGCCCGGCCGGGATGGCCACTCTGATCCTGCCCAGAAGCCCAGGCCTGGCTGAGCACAGCATTAGAAGTTGGTACTATCTGGGGTCCAAGGACCTGACTCACCACACAGCACTTACAGGGGACACAGAGTGAAAAGCTTGCTTTTAGCATCTGATGGAATTGAGTTCAAATCCCCCTTGGCTCAGCAGCAACTCAGTGTACTCAGGCAGGTGAGCATTGATAACATCCAGCCATGAGGGGGAGTTGAGGCACAGCGCCCTGGGCTGGGTCCTCGTGTGTGGTACTGAGTAGGTGCGGTTGGAGCTGGTGGGCTTTGCCAGCCTTCTTATACCTCACCAGCCTAAAGCCTTACAACAGTCTTCTTTCTCCTCTCTTCATCTCCATGGTTACGGAGTCTGCAGCCTTGAGAAGAAACGGCGTCCCTCACAGGCACACGGTGTCACCCGCAGACGCAGGACGCTGTTAAGGACGTGTGCTCCAGGCTTTTGCCCTCCAGGTCATGGATCGCAGCACATCCTTCCGAACACCGATGTTTCCTACAATCCCCTCCAAACCCTGCAGCCAAAAATATCTGCTGCGTGAATTTCACTCCTTCAATTTCAGGTGACATCGCTGAATGCGTGATAAAGCTCCCTTTCTGCAGATGGGAAGACAGATGGTGGCTGCCAGCGAGGCTTCCCCGAAGCGCTCCTGAGTTACTGGCAGGTACAGAGCTGGGGTGGCCGAGCCTCTGCTGATCCCTGCCTGCACTGCTTTCCACAGAATTGATGCAGGGCTCTTCTGTGAATCGACAGAGGCTCCCTCTGATGAACACAGATGCAGGGCTGGCAGGATAAGGGTGGGCAGGGGGCGAACTTCCACCTCTGCACCCACGTGGGAGCTGGAGGGATGGCAGCATTCGAGCCTGGAGGAGGAAAGGAGCTACGGGCAACCTCGCAAGGTCACAGGCCGACTTCCTGCAGCTGTCTGTAGGAAGATTCGTTTCTGTGAAAGGCTGATGCGTCCCGACCAACCTCGCTGCAGAAGTCACCCTCCTGGTCCCCTCTGGGTCTCCAAGGGTCAGCCCTGATGGAGTTTCCATTACCTATTCTGTTTGGGAGGCTGGAAAAAAAATGTGTTTGGGGCTGGGAGGAGCTGAGACGCGGTGCCAAGGTTGGACTACCTTGAGCAGTCCTGAAGGCCAGCTGGGATGTCATCGCCTCCTGAAGACGGTGAATCTCAGGGGCCAGACAGTCTTCTTGGACTCTCAGCTCCGTCTGCGGGAAGCGCTTTTGGCAGGCAGTAGGCTTTGAGATCCAAGTTTCTTAGGCAACAGAGGAAAATGAGCTTCCCCCAGCTTGGCTAGGGTGGGTGGGAGTGAGGCCGAGGGAATAGAGAGACTTCACATTCCGCTCAGCCAGCCCCAGGCCCCACGTGGCCAGCCACACCAGGCCGTGCGTCCCCACCGGTGGGTGGTAGCTGTGTGGTTCTCAGACCTCAGTGAGCACCGGTGACAAGAGGAGCCTCATCTGTCCTGCCTTCCTCAACTCACTGCAGCTCAGGAACCAGACAGGACTCAGAGAGAACCAGGATGCCAAGCTGGACAGTGTCACCGGCCACCCAACTCCCCAGTCACTGTGGCTGGAGCAGAGGGGTCTTAGGACTCTCTAGTCCGAGGTTCCTCCACCAAGACACTATGGAGATTTGGGCAAGGTGGGGAGCAGTCCTCTGTCTATGATGTGCCAGAAGGCACCCCCCACCTCCCGTTGTGAGTGGAGACATCTGTGAAGCACACTGCCGGCTGCCTCCTACAAGGCAACACCATAGCTGAAAATCAGCGACACAGCCTCGCAATTCCCAAAGGGGATCACCAGAAACGGTATTACTCAAGGAACACAAGTATTCCCAGGTCAGCTAAGAGTGGGAATCGCTTCACTGCGTACCCCTGTAGGGGGATTGCCCCACACGAGCATATTAAAGGCCTTGAAAAGTTCTGCAACAAGAAGAAAACTGTGTTCTAACTTCGTTTAACCTAGAATTCTGCAAACTTTCCTAACAAACTCCCTTTATTCCTATTATTTGTATCTTCTAGAGGTAATAATGTTATAAAGTACACATTATAATAAATCATGTGTGTGTGTGTGAGAGAGAGAGAGAGAGTATGCGGTATGTGTATGATACACCAAGACACCCTGGTATATTTTATTTTTATACATGTCATATGTAGACATATAAACATGATACATATCAAATATATACAAAATGATCAAAATATAGGGTGAATATTGACCCTTTTTTTTAATTGTGTAAATGACACATCATCATTAATTCCCCTCAGAATGCTTCCTTTTGGCTTGAAACTGCTATCATTCTTGCAGTAGTTCTGGAAGTCCTATTTTGTGTCTTTACAAGGTGTGATCAAGAATAAAATGAAGGGGCCGGCCAAATAGCTCAGCAGATTAAAGTGCCTGCTGAGGCAGATGCAGTGGCCAGCGTTCGATCCCCAGCGTGCCTTGCCACAGGGCCCACTG
Organism: Tympanoctomys barrerae; assembly: GCA_002564285.1. Taxonomy (NCBI): domain Eukaryota; kingdom Metazoa; phylum Chordata; class Mammalia; order Rodentia; family Octodontidae; genus Tympanoctomys; species Tympanoctomys barrerae. The sequence continues at coordinate 4,038 of NDGN011477289.1, forward strand.
AGATGGCAATTGAGACCAGGTGTTGTGGTGCGCACCTGTAATCCCAGCACTGCCACTCCAGGCAGAAGATAAATGTTTTGAATCAATGCGAGACACTGAGGCATCCCCACCAGTACAACAAAAGGCATTCATGAAAGAGGGCTTCGGGATTACCTCAGAAAGCAGCCAGAACAATGGCCTAAGTGTACTCAGAAACAGGAGGATTCATCACAATGTGTCTTTTACTGAGAGAATTTTTTTAAAAAATTGAAGCACTCGCTGGATGTTTTTAATCACGTCTTTTCTATGCACATGTAAATGACTGTGTGTGCGTGTGCCCACCTTCCTCAGTGACCACACAGCTAGGCCACTAAGTCCCTTTAATAGGTGGTTACAGAGCCAAGTCTCCAGGCCTGCAGTCTCAGCTCCGCCACCTCCTCTCATTACAGTGATCTGGGTGCCACTCACAAGACAGAAGGTGCAGAGTGAGGCTCTATCACCAGCACCAGGCCGTCCATCTGGGAATGACACCTGGAGAAGAAGCTCCAAACACAGTTGCAGGAGCACAAACAGAGTGGGACGTCATACAGACATGGGTGAGGAGGCCCTCCTAATGATACCAGCCAGGAAAGGATTCAGGGAGGCATCACCTATTCCCCATCACCCGGGGACACCTCCCTTGCCAACCTAAGCATACATCTAGCCTAAGTCATCTCAATATACCTTCGTGTCATGGCTGGAAAGGGGCGGACCTCAATTAGGTATGCTGGGAGGAATAACCTGTCAGTCAACAAAGGTCAAGGCTGAGTGCTTTGATTAGAATTCACAGATCATCAATAGCATGATAAAGCCCGCTATGTCTCTGTCCTCGTCCTCATTTTCATGAGTCGTGTTCTACACTGGCCCTTTCCTGGAGCATTTGAAGAGGTCAGCATCCATCCTCTCTGACACATCCATTGTCCACCTCTTCCTGAACTTCACTGGTTCCAAAAGTCAAGAGGCCCTCTCAGGCTCGGGTTGGCTGGCCCCAGGTCTCCCCTCACAACAGCATATCCAGTTACTGTCCCCACCCAGTTGGGGCAGGCAACATGCAGCTGGGGCAGGAGATTTACCCTTCACATTCCCTGTGGTCTCAGCTGCCAAATGAAGCACTGAGTGGTCATAGACTGGCTCCTATGCTCAGACTGAAAAATCAAATAATAATAATAATAATAACAGCAATAATAACAATGCCAAGGAAACTGCATTGTGTGACATTCTTCAACTTTACAGGGGAACAAAAGTACAGCCAGACCCCCAGGCTTCTGAGAGCATAGCGATCCCCCTTTGACCCCGAGCAGTGCATCAGAATCCCCGGCAGGCAGCATGGCTCCTTGCCCTTCATGATTTTCCAAATGAAAGTCTGCAGAACACCGACATGAAGCATCTAAGCCCCTGGGTGGGCCACAGCCCCTGTCCTGGCTTTCCTTGGCTCCGGCAAGTCCAAAGAATATGCAGGAGACCGGCAGGTCACCGGGCAGATGCAGGGGCTCAGCCACAGGACAGCTGCGGGCAGGGGTGTCTCCACAGCCGCGGCTCCAACTCGCAGCAACTGCTAGGATTTGCAGCTAGTGTGCCCTGGAGTCCAGGCACCTAGGGCAGCACTGGCCCAGGGCTGGAAGTCTGGGGTGCTGCCTGGGAATGGAAAAGCAGAGGCCAGGCTTACCCACTGGAATTTTCAAGTCAGGGGCTGTCACATTTTTTAATAGCATTTCAAACAGGTGTAATGACACATACCTATAATCCCAGCACTTGGGAGACTGAGGCAGGAAGACTGCCTTACTTCAAGGTCGTTTTGCACTACAAACCAACTGACAAACAAATCTCCTTTTGTCTTTTCTTCCCCCAACCCTGAACACCTTCAGATTACTGTGTTAGGAAGAGACCAGAGCCAGGCATGGTGGTGCACACCTATCATCTCAGGATTCTGCAAAGCAAGGGCAGGAAGATTGCAAGTTGAGGCCAGTCCAGGCAATTTAGTGACTCTGCAAGGTCCTGTCTGAAAATGAAAGATAAAAAATGGCCTGATAGATAGATGACAAAGGACTTCACCTCCTGGAGGCTTATGGATGGTTTTGTACTTAACTCCTGCAAACACCTTGTGTCCTGTCGATCGGTCCCTTTTTATTGCCCCTGGGCTTGCATTTGTGACCAAGGCATGGAAGGCCGTTGCTCACTGTCGCTCTTGTCTAAAATACAGCCTCAAAAACAAGGCTGCACTCTCTTCAGCAGCACATATGCTAAAATTGGAACGATACAGAGAAGATTAGCATGGCCCCTGCGCAAGAACGACACGCAAGCTCGTGAGGCATTTCATATTTTTTTAAATTTGGGTAATATTTGGCATCTCTAAGCCTTATTTTTTTCATTGGTAAAATAAGAACAATAGTAAGATAATGAGCCCAACGTGCAGGTTCGATTCCCCGGGGCCTGCCGTGGCGGCCCTGTCCCTGGGGCACGCTGAGATGGCAATTGAGACTGGGCGTGGTGACGTAGGCCTGTAATCCCAACTCTTGGGAGGTTGTAAACAGGCGAATCACTACAAGTCCAATCTAGTAGTAAGACCTTGAACACCCTGTAGACCCCTCCCNCAAAAAAAAAAAAAAAAAAAAGATAGTGAGTCTTCACACAGCTATAAGCCTATCTTTATTTCATAACTGCATTTCTTGAAAAATAAAGAGTATCCATGTTGCTAAAAAGAAAGAAAGAAGGAAAACTGGCTCTCTCCACACTAAGCTTCCAACCTGTTGCCAGCCACGGGGCACAAGGGCAGCCATGCTGCGTCCTGCGGGACTCACGTAACAACAGGAGAGCCGGAAGGGGTCCCAGCGTCTGCCTCAAGAGTCACCGTCACACAGGGAAGCAGCCCAGCATGCAGAAGTGACAGGGCTCCCTCAAAAAGGACGTCCATCCCTTCTCGGCTGTCCCCAGGCGAGGGAGGCATCTGCACCCTGACACTGGGAGGTGGTGGCACAGCCAGGACTAAAAGCAGACCATCGGGAGATCTTCACCTCCACCCCGGAATTTTCCTCAGATTCATTTTAATGCAGTGATTTTCAAACTGGTCCAAATTAAAAAAAAAAAAAAAAAAAAAAGAAAGAAAGAAAAGAAAAGAAACCTTTGACTGCTTAAAAGTACCTAATAAAAGGCAAAACAGAATGTCCTTTCCTGTGCTGGCTGATGGAGACTTTTAGAGAAGCAAGGGACAGTGGGGATCAGCAAGGAGAATCAGAGAGGAGGTCTGTGTGGAGTGGACACTAAGAAGGGGCTGGGAACTTCCGGTCAGGGAGAAGAACAGTCCTCCTTACCCTCCCACAAACAAGAAGCCAGGCTTTGTGTTTCCAAGCTGAGAAGGCCAGGGGCGTGGGCCCGGAAATCAGGCAATGGTCACAATGCCTGCTTTAGCTTTTCAAAAACAAGTGGTTTCCTTTTTTTAACAACTTGGACATCACTGGTCCCATCAGTGGCACCACTGGAGGGCAGTACAGCGTGCCCTAGTTGGGTCCCCAGTGAAAAGCATAACCACAGAGTGCCCCCGCTAGGGTTTATATCAAGAATGCCTGCCACAAGCCTCCTGTGCTCAGAGGCAGGGTTTTCGGAGGGTGCTTGGATCAGAAGGGCAGGACCACCGACTTGCTGTTAGGACAGGGCCCTGCTGGGAGGCGGGTTGCTAGGGGCCTGACCTGGAAGCCGCCTCTTCCCTCCCTATCCCCTCCTCTTGCTGCTGCTTCTTGGGCACCAGGATGCAAGCAGGGTTCCTCCACCGGGCCTTCCTGCTGTGTCGTTTCCATGCTTGGGCTTGATAACATGGGTGAAACCTCTGAACTGGGACCCCCAGGAAACTTTCCTCCTTGAAGTGGCAGGTATTGAGTATTTTGTCCCAGCAAGGAAAGTGACCAACACAGCACTCCACCCTGCTGTAAGATGCTCTGTGACCCTTCTCCCATCACCTGTGTCACCAACAGGCTACAGCCTCCAAGTCAGCCTCTTTGTCCCTCGCATACAACTTTTACACCTCCACCACCTGCCCTGAAGTGTCTTCCTGTTTCTGCAGCTGCGACACATGACAGCCACACAGAAAGGTGCCCCGAGAGCCTTGCTGGCCCCTAGGAGAACCCATGAGCACCTTCTCAGTCTGCCCTGCAGCTAGGGCCCGCATCATCTTGTCCCTGCAAGGAAGAACCAGCCTGTAGGAAGGGATCTTGCCCCAGGACAAGGGTCCTTGCTGCTGCTCCAGGAGAGATGGGCAAGCACCTACAGCAATGACACACACCATTCCGGACAGTGTGGGATGGCGTTGGTGGCATCAGAACAGACTGGCCTCGTGTGCAGGAGAGACAGCTGTCACCCAGCACACAGGTCCCCCTGCATACCCTTGAGCCAACCAGCTAGCTGGCGGCCAGCTCGCTCTGCTCCATGTCTGCAGCCACCACGCACCCTGGACAAATTCTTCACGAGGAAGACTCTGAGTGCTTAAGCTCAGCCTACTGAAGCCTGGCCCAGTGCAAATGTTAAATAACAGGCCAAATGAAGGCTGAGGGCTGTGGGTGAGGCTCAGCGGCACAGCACTTGCCTGGCAGGCGCAAGGCCCTGGGATCAATCCCCAGCACTATAAATAAGTCAGTGAATGAATACTATTTCTTGACGTTCCTGTGCCGGGCACTGAGTGACAATGATACAAAAGGAAGAAGAGAAGCAAAAGTACCAAGAGACTAGATGTCACCCCTTTGCTGCTTGTCACGAGTGGCTCAGAAATGGAGTCAGGCTAGGTGGGTTTGGGGTTAATCAGAAGGACTGGTAGGTGACATCCAACCTTCCTAGGGGTGGGTGGCATATGTTCTGTCACCACTTCTCCCCCGCTGCATGCACCTGCCCTCTTATCTACAGCCCTTTTCCTGGTGCTGGACTCACAATTTTAATAGATTAATGAAATCCAGCAAAATTTTCTATGATTGATATTGGTGGAAACTGGTAATCACTTGTGAATAACTCAGCAGGCAGTCCTCAGCATCATCCCAGAGCTGACAGAATGCTGTGAACTTCCGGCTTGATGCCTCTTCCCGGGGCGTTATGGTAAGAGAAGCGGGAGGTGGAGAGGCGCTCAAAACAGAAGCACAAGCAGGGCAGAAATGTGGAGCCAACCTGGCCTTGTCCTCAGAGGTCAAGCTTTTGTCCCAGTAAGGGACATAAAAAAGCTTGTGTCCACACAAGCTGGAAGGCAACAGGCACACCCCAGCAGGTGGGGTTTGCACCTGGAGAAAGCATAAACCCTGAACAAAGTGGAACGTCCCGGCTGAATACTACCACCGACTGGCTGATTCCTTCCACTCAAGAGTCAGTCAGCTGCATGCAGGGGGAGCTGGTAAAACAACACAGCTCTGCTGACCAAGTCTGGCATCTACAGCTTCCGGCTCAGTACATCCTTGGCCTCCACATGACCCAGGACAGAGAAGCCCAGAGAGACACTACAGAGACCGAGCTCCCAATTGCCCATCTCTGATGACCCAGAATCTTGAAAAGAAGAGAGATTCAAAAGCCCTGATGTTGCAGATCCTCAAGAAATGGAAACAATAACCCAGTGGTGCCCCTGTGTTGAAATTACTTCTCTTGTTGCTCGGAAAAAATACCCTATACAAAAAGTTAAAGAGGGAAATGATTTATTTGGCTCACAGTTTGTGGAGGTTTCAGTCCAGACTCGGCTGGCTCCCAGGCAGAATGGCACATGACAGGGAGCAGCAGTCCATGGCAGCAGAAGACAGCAAAAGCAATGAGGCAAAGACAGGAGGTTCTTTCTGTCCTTTATACTGTATCCAGGATACCAGGATTAGGGTGGTATCACCCCAATCCATGGACTGACCCAGCAACTACCTGCCCTTAATCCCAGCACTGCAGTATGAATCAATCCCCCATTCTAGATTAGCCAGCTGGGGGTGGGGGTAGATCTATGACCGCAAGAAGCTTTTGGGACATCCAGACACAAACCGTAACACCCTCCAGGTCTGAGTGGTGGAGGAGACCTCCAGGTAGCCCTATAGTCCTGCTAGGGAAACTGGGTCAAGCCCCATCTAACAGGGCAGCAAAACTGTCTTCAGAAGCTGCATCCCAGGACCCTGCCTGTCAAATCAACATCCAACTTGGAGAGATTTCCCCAGAGCCCAGGTCCAGCCAGGCTGAAGAACATAACAGATGAAACTAGAGGCTTCCCACACTGCAAGCTTGAGTTGGAGTTGACTATGTCGCAAGCAGATTCTCTGTTCTGACAGGTTGTCCTTTACAGTCTTGCTTCCGTGGAATGCTCAGGTGTTTGATAACAGGTTATGAATGACCTCCAGGTTCTAAAGGCAACTTAGGGGAAAAGGAGGGGAGGGAAGAGGCTGGAATCCCTGCCCTGCTTCACCAGGGGCCAGCTGTGAGCTAAGCGCATCACTTGCACGATGTAATCAACCCTTCTAGTAGGGTTAAGGTCAGGAGGCTGAGTTCAGACAAGTGAAGTAACTTACCCAGGCTCACACAGCCACTACCAGAGTCAAGGCAGGGGCTGTTCCCAGCTATTCATGCTACATAGCCTTCACAGTGAAGGGTCCCTTGGATTTTCCTCCATGGACTACAACAGGCTCCCCTCACCAACACACAACACAGTGATCGTGCATAACGACATGAACATACATGCATACATGTTAAGGATGTTGTAATCAAGCACCGCCACCCAGTGAGGTGGTGCCTACAGGTCTCAAGAATTTACTCTGTATGTTAGGAAGAACTACAAGAGGGGAGCTTCAGGGTTCTCAGTGCAAGGCACTCATTCAGGAAGGAGCTGGAGATGCTAATGACCCCACTCGATCACTACACATGCCTACATGTATCAAGGTACTGCGCTCTGTGGGAATCAGAAAACACAGAAGAAGGATGTCACTTTTAGAAAGCCAACTATAGAAAGCTGAAAAATTACCATCAGTCAGAGGAATAGAAAGAAAGTTAGGGGGCCGGCATAATGGGCCGCTGAGATAGCTCAGCGACATAAGCACCTGCTTGGCAAGCGCAAGGTCCTAAGTTCGATCCTTAGGACCACAAAAAAAAGAAAGAAAGCAAGAAAGAAAGAAAGAAAGAAAGCTGAGTGAAGCAAGGTTAGAATGGGACACTCGGACTCGGGTGCCTAAAACCCCACCATCCTCATCACTGCTATGTTCACACGTGCACACATATGCACGCACACACACACACACACACACACCTTCACATACCCCTTCTGCCAACAAGGTGGCCTCAGCTGCTACAGAGCAGATCGGGTGACTGTCCAACCCCCCTCCTTTTTCGGCAGGACTGTGGAGTAAACCCAGGGCCTTCGCCTGACCTTTATTTTTTTTTTTCTTTTGACACCTGATCTCACTAAATCACTAACTTGCTCAGGTTGGGCTCAAGCTTGCGATCACCTTGCCTCAGCCTCCCAGAACGCTGCAGTTGCAGGCACGGGCCACAGCACCCAAGTCTGCACCCACCTTTGAAAAATAAACTTTGGACGTAGGACATAAGTATGCTACCCAGCGGACAGCAGGTGGGAAAGGACTGGAAAGGACAAGAAAGGGAGGGGTGGGAAGAGGACAGAAGCGTGTTTAAAATACATTGTCAGTAGCCCGGCATTTAAAAGTACAATCCTTTCTGTGATACAAAGAATTTTTGAAAAATCAAAGATATAGACAGCTGCTGTGCTGTGCTGGTGGGATTAAGACTGTTTTTAAAATGACTTTTAAAGTTCTTATTGTGGAAGTTTTACAACAGGTATAATTCTGGAGCAAAAACATACTAAAAACATTCATGGACGAAGAACTCAGCACAACCCACCAGAGGAACTAGGTTCGCAGCGCACGTGCATCTGATTGCCTCCGGCGCCAGGAAGCCGCTGGGGCTGTTCCACGGACTGGGTGTTAGAACTGATGCATCTCCCAAGCCAGCCAGAATGGAGGCTTCTGTGTGTCCACGGAGACGGCCGCTGCAGACGGAGGCAGCCACCTGACCCGGGGCAGGGAGCTCAGGACAACCTGCACAACCTCAAGCCGGCCCCCTCACCTGGCCAGCTGGTACCCTCTACCTGAGAGTAACAGGCTGCGTTCTGCCAGTGACGACGAACTCAACTGCTCTCAAGTATCGGGTTAGAGACACAGACCTGAGTGGGCTGTCAGGGACAAAAATCGCCTGGAGACCCACATGCCCAGGCCAAAGAAGTAGATGTCCAAGCCCGGTAAGTGCTGGCCCTCTGCTGGTCAAAGAAGCAAGAAATTTGCACCTTCAAGAGGTGCTTCATAATTTTTTTTGTTGGCATCTAAATATTTTTAATGTAAAAATTGGACCCCGCCCGAAGGCAGTACTGAACACTGGATACATTCTCAGGGTCGGGTTTCCAGAAATTGACTACCAGGGAGGGTGTCGGGCAGCCTGCTGTCTGCCCTCTGCCTTGGCTGCTGCTGGACGCTGCTGTCAGAGGGGATAGGCAAGGGGGTGGGAGGAAAACCACAGGGACAACCTGGACAACAAGCCGGCCCCCTCATCTGGCCAGCTGGTACCCTCTTCCTGAGAATAACAGCCAGAAACCACAGGGAACATGATCCACACCCCACCGGGCAGAGACTCTGCAATCCGGCTCAGCAGACCAAAGCCATTGGCACTTATCGATTCACTTGCTATTCACACTGACCCTTGGAGGTAGCGGCAGCTTCTATCCACATTGCACAGGTGAGGAAACTGAGGCACGGAGATGGTCAAAACTTTCCTCAGGTCACAGGGTTGGCAGGCAGCAGAACAAGGGCACAGCACAGACAGCAGGGTCTGGAGTCTGCACTGATCGTGAACACGCAGCCCCGCCAGCTAGCAAAGCCCACAACCCTGTCTTCACCCTTCCAGAAAACTTGATCCAGTTGAGGTCACAGGACAAAAATGAAGATGACTAAAATACTGGTAAGACAACGATCCAGCCCAGGAAAACACGATTAACTGCCAAATGAAAGTGTTCAGACAGAACCGCCCTAAAGGTGCAAAAAAGTAAAAAGAGGAAAAACACCTGTGAAACCTTCCTGAGCTTGGAGGACGCGAAGGAGGGTGACGAGGGCCTGGCTTTTGCAGGGTGAGCAAGACTGGAACAGGAGATGGCAGGAGAGAGACTACTCGCACTCCGACCAGGATGCAAAGGCCAAGGGGCGGCCCCATATGGGAGTGGCGCATGGCTTAGGAGAGCCGATGGGGTGAGGCCAGAGTGGAACACTACACTATGGACTGAACTGTGCCCCCGTGCCCACTGCAATAGGCTGGGGGAAGAGTCTGCTGAAACTCCACAGGGCTTGGCCACCAGCCCTTCAGTCTTGACCGAAGAAGGCAAGAGGTTAAGGTCATAAGGCACCTGAGAGACCAACCAGGGATAAAGACGCTGGAATTCCCGAGCTGACATGCTTCTAGGACTGCTAGAAGTTGGCTCTCTGTCATCCAAGAAGCAAGCAAAGATGATGCAAAAGCCCCCGCGGTCACATCTACTAGAGGAAAAAAAAAAAATTTAAATGCTATTTTTAAACTTTCTGTTGACCAAAAACACACTGGGAAGAAATGAAGCATGAACATCCATGAGAGGCTCTCTGCAGCTCTCTCCTGCCCCGATTAGGCACGCAGCGACCCCACAGTCTCACCATATGGCCCACCAGGCAGGTGCCCCCTGCGGATCCCCGGATGACACCTGATCTGTTTAATTATTTGGTGGCTATAAATAGAAGCAGCAGACAATGGGCTAGGATGTTTTCTGTCTCACCAACAAAGCCAGGGTCCCTGTTGGCAGAACTGCAAAGGCGAGGGGGAGGCTTCACCCCCTCCATCCCGCCATATTCTTCCACCTCAGCTGTGACAGGCTCAGGGCAGTTTGGGAACCACACAGGTCTGCCAGGTGTCTGCTCTCAGCTACACATAAAGGGGTGATGTGCTCGGGCTGCTTATGGTTCTTAGAGATCAGATAGAGGATTTGCAAGGTCCACTTGAGGCCAGGAACAGTGGCCTTGTCTATCATCCCAAGACAGGCAGGGCAGTGGCAAATTTGAGCCCAGCCTGAGCAATTTAGTGGTGTGGTGAGATCCTCCCATCCCAGCAGTCCAGGGACCAAGGCAGATCCGCTGCAAGGTGGCACCCAGCCTGAGCAACTTAGTAGGACCTTGTCTCAAAAATTAAAAAAAAAAAAAAATGCTGAAAATGGAACAAGCACAAAGGCCCTGGGTTCAACCCCCAGTACCATACAGACACAATGAAAAGAAGCAATGTGCATTTGCTTCAGGTGTCCCTCGGCCATGGGGCTGGGACCAGCCTTGTCCCCAAGGCTTTTCCTGTCTCCTATTCTGCCCTTACTCCAGCCCTGTCCTACTCCTAGGCTGCAGCAGGGGCCCCAGAAGTGGGTCCACCAGACCCACAACCAGGCTTCCAGTGCCTGCAAGAGAAAGCCTGGAACCTGGGGTCCCCACCACTGCCCTTGGGGGCTCCTGCCACTTCTTCACTGTGGCTATAGTCCCTGCCCCCGGGCTCCTCCTCAGCCATAACAGGATTTCTGTGCCCCTCTCAAGTCTGTCCCTTCTCCACACACCATCCCAGCCCCAAAGCAGACATGGCTTGGTCTCCTGGATTCTGCTGTCTCCCTGCTTGTACAACCTTGGCTGAGTGGCTCCATCACTCAGTGCCTCCTTCTGCTTCTCTGCCCAGTGGGCCCTACAGTGGCATTGACCTGCCAGGCTTTAAGAGGACCAGCTGAGAGCACGTGTTGCATGGCAAGGCTCATGAAGGTGTGTCCCGGTGGCTTTGATCAGCACACGCCCACCGAAGGGTGGCTTCCAGTTCTCTGCTCTTCCCTATAACCCTGAAGGACTAATCTGGTGGCCACGGGTATCTGCACATCAGCCTTTGTCCCTGGGCTCCTAAGCTGTCTGGTGTGACTAACTGCACTTCCGAAAGCATCCAACACCTGCTGTTTACCCGCTGTCGTCTTCCTTCTGCCCCGCACATGGGTGACCATGACACAGGAACGGGTCCACTTCCTGAATGTGTTTGCTTTTCAGGCTAATGTGTTTGCTCGGCCACAAGATGCCGTGTGACAGCCCAGGACCACGGGATGCAGGGACGCTCACTCGCTGGCAGGGCCACTGAGCAGAAGCGGCAGGGGACAGAGGAAGGAAAGAGAACAAGGCCTTTTCTCCTTCCACAAAAGCAGCAGGCAGCAGAGGAATATAGTGTAGGTGGCTAGCTAGAGCCTTAAATAGCAACAAATGACTTTGATTAGAATTAATAATGAAACCACACCTGTCGCATGATTTGCAGCCACCTTAATATGCCACATGGTGATTATATTCCTGATCCGTTCACCGATCTGCGCGCCACAAAATGCCAAAATGCCAGTCAGGGCCTGCCTTGACTCCTCTGCAAGGACAGGGGCTGGCCTGCCACAGTGGCGACCTCCAGAGCTACCCAGCATTCACAGCAACAGCTTGAGGACTCCCTGTCCCACCGAGCCCCGGGAATGGCTAGGCAGCCTCTCTGGGCAAGCAAAAGACACGCTCCAAGCGTCACTGCCTCCCACCCACAGTCGAGACTTTGGCAAGCCTTGCTGGGTGGCAGTGAACAACAGTGTCAACAGCACGAGGATTCAAGAGCAAGAGGTACAGAACTAACCAGGTCAGTGGGAGGCTGGGAGATGTTGTCTCTATGGCAACCTAGGGGCTGCTGGCTAAGCACAGGTGAGATGCGGGAGGCCTATCCCAGACCTGGCCAGAACTCTGGAATCCCAATAGCACAGAGCCCATTACAGTGTTTAAGGATAGAAAGCAAACTTTGCTCAGGCTCAGAAAAGCTCAAGGAAGCCATAAGAAGATAAATATGGCCAGGATCCGAGCTTTCAAAACAGCAAACTTCAATAATATGTGGCAGCTCGAAGCAGGAATGTGTGCAGCTGATGCAGCAGGCCTCATGCTGAGTAGAGCTGGGACTGCGGAAGGGGATA
>NDGN011477291.1:0-10847 GCA_002564285.1 Tympanoctomys barrerae
TGTCTGGTCTGGAGAATTTGAATTAGTCCACATGCAGTGGACTAGTCAATCTTACAAAAGAAATCTCAAGGCAGTCAAATGCTGAGGCTGTGACATGACTATTGTTGGGGGAATTTTGTCAGATATATGCTGAAAGTCAAGAGCAAAGAGCTCAGCAGGATGATTTAAAATGCGAGTTTGGCCAGAAAGGAAGCACCAGGAAGGCTATGAAGTGCAAAGATAGAACTAAGGTCTCCATTGTCCAGGAGAAACAGGAGAGTAGAAAAGATGTCCTGAGGACATCATAAGAGGTGGCAGGTTCTTGCCCTTTGCAGCCTCAGAATAGCAAGGGTAAGGGACTTTGCTTTGGGGAGAAAGCTGCAGAGCCCCATGTTCCAGAATGGAGGTGGCAGGCACACCAGATTCCAGAATGGTGCCAGTATAGAGAATTTGTTCCTTAAAATCAGGGTCAGAGTGCTCAGCAATCCAGCCACTCTACTCAACAGCTAAGAGAGTAGAAAGCCTGCTTACTGGTCCAGGTGGCACCAGACCTTGGCACCATCCATGTGGCATTGATTTTCCATGCATTTAGAATGCAGGAGTTCTGAGGTTAAGAAGGCTTCCACTTAGATTTCAGAAGGCCTGGAAGGCCAGGAAATGTGCCCCTGAGAGGGCAGTGTGTAAATCTGTGAATGGGAAGGCTATTCAGTGGAAACCCCAGAAGTTTGGAAAAGCCAGGAACATGGATTCTCTGAGAAAAGCTGCAAAGAGGGAGCAAAACCAGCCCAATGGGAGCTGATTTAAAAAGAAAAGCCGTGGGAGCTACTAGCAGAAGTGTGGTAAGGAAAATGCTCCTAGGTGTAGATGTTGTGACAGACACTGTTAGCCTGACCTGCTTGGTTTGCTACTCTTCCTTACGTACATGTGAAAAATTATTATTTCCCTCTTAGAGCCTCATGAGACCTGAAAAAAAAGATTATATTTAGGGTTCAGAAAAAGAACCCCATAACCCTATAGGTGGAGGAACACAGATACTTTTTGTGGAGTTGGCTTATGGTAGTATTTGTTGAAGATCTTTTAAGGGTCAAGATAATGTAAGTTTTGTATGAAGATGAAAGCAACCAAGTACATGGAGATGAGAAGATGCGTGCTTCTCCAGGGATTTTTGAAGGTGTTGACCCTAAAAAGCTGCTCTTTCATCTCTTCCTGAAAGATGTTTCTGATAGCAGCATTCCGATCAAGAATTTCACAAATACTTACCAAGTCCAGGTCTGATTTGTATTTTTAATCAGGAAATACAACCAGTATCACCAAGACTGAAATAAATTCAGTGAACTTGAGTGCATTTATCAACTATTGACTTACTACAGAGGGGAACCAGGGAGTTGTGTATTTTGGAATCGACAGCTTTTATGCAAAATATAGTATGATAGAGGACCTGTCCCAGTCTCTACATAGTCACTCTATTCATACACATCATCCAGTTTTCTGAACTGTAGTAGAGATAAGCAAAGCATTATTCCAAAAAGAAAAATTAAGAAATAGCACCACATTAAGGAGAAGACAAATAAAATCCAAGAAAAATTTTCAGCATGAAATTAAAGGCAAACCTGCCTTTCCTTATCTGAGCCCAAAAGATAAAAACTGTAATAAATTCATTCATCTACACCCACTTTAAATATCAGAGAAGATCAGCAGTTTCACTGATGTGCGGCCAGACTTTGAAGTCTATCTGAGCTCTCTGGAACTCAACCAGCCACTTCCCAGACCATGTAATGTATTGCAGATCTTGCAGCATTATGCATTCCAGATGGCCACAGTAACTCTTTGTAAGTTTTCTCCTTTCTTATTTGGGTTACTGGGGCAATTTGGGAATAAAGAGTGCATGCTACAAAGTGAAAATTGACATCCAGTCACTGCCTTGTATTGCTCAGACAGCCAGTATGGATATCAAGGAAGGTTTCCTCCTCTTTCTGAGTTGAACATGTTGATGTTGAATGAGAGGGCACATAGCGACAGAAGTAGGGAAGTGTTGCTCTCTCTGAAATGAGCATGCCATGGCTGTGTCCTGAGCACTAGGGCTGCTGTGGGCCATTTGGGGAGAGTGCAGAGGAATCCCTCCTCTCTCCGTCCTTTGGCTCTCAAGCCAGTGGCATCAACCTTGAAGTTAGAAGAGCCTGTGATTAACCCACACACCTAGGTAACTCTGACAGTGAACAGGTTGCTTTTAGTAATCACCCGTGCCAAGGGCCTAAGCCCAAGGACAAGCCCTAAACTCTACTCTTACATGGAGAGAGAGAGTACTGCTGCCGAGCCCTAGCTGCTTAAATGCTGGTTTTATTGAATTCCCATTTTCTCAGTGTAAAGAGCCTGCCAAGTGGCTGTTGACCCTGGCATTTGTGGTGACCTGACTCTCCAGGTCCATGCACAAAGTCAACACGTGCAGTGCACAGGCAAAGAGTGCTTGGTCACCAGACCGACTCCATCGTGCTTGGGCCAGCCAGCCTGGGCTGATTTATGGGTAACTGGTCTGCTTTGGATTGCTTCATTGTTTCTATTCAGACCGTGAGAGGCATCTGTGAGTGAACCGAAATAATAGCACGTAACACTTTCTAACTAAGGAGACCATCTTGGTAAAAAATAATTTTTATGGCTGCCTTCAATAAGCATTTCTACTGCAGACAATAAGTGTACATTAATGGCCATTGTTCCTCTCAACACACTTTCCTTTGTATCACCATAGCAGTCATTCTAAAACTTTGCTACGCATCAGAATCATTCATAAACCTTGCCGAAATCTAAATGCCAAAGCCCCCATCCCTGGAGAATCTGATTAAATTAGTCTCACAAACATCTGGAAGACCATTCCTGCTGGAAGAATCTCTAGGAGGTCAAGATTCTACAGAGATTCAGCCTCCTGTAATTGTATTTCTCATTTGCCTGTAAAATGCTCCATTCCATCCATGAAGCACAGCTCTGGAAACGGCTGTCTTTCCAGTTTGGGAGTGAATCGTAACTTCCCTCAGTCCCAAATCATCTGAAAGCAATGACTCTCTTTGGAGAAGAAAGCTGGGTTTTATTTTCTGTGATACCAGATGAGCTATTGGAAACATCTTGCTGTTTTTCCAAGCTGGTCACATTTTCTGGCTGTAGTGGGAGACACATGCTTACAAGAGCAGTTTTCCCTGTGACCAGGCCGGAAGCCGACGCTCCTCTGTCCCTGGGGAAGCTGCAGCTTACGTGGCACAGACGCAAGAAGCTCCCAGATTTGGAGGCAGCAACTGGAAGCTTCGGCCTGGAGCCAGATTTGCAAATATTCTAGGGCTGCACAATAGGAAAAGAAAAATATGTATTTGTGTCTCTGTTTTCTTGCTCAAAAATATAGAAAGACAAATCCTACAGAAAAATGTTACTTTTCTGGAACTCTCGGAAAATCAGACCTCTGTTTACTTGCACAAATCCTACTGCATGTTCCAAATGTACGCCCCAGGCAGGAATACTCAATGCCATAGAAAACAGGGGCTCTTCTGAATGATTTTTGGGTTTCTTCTGAGTCTAACAATATTATGTGTTTATTTTTAGACACTTGGAAAAAAACAGAAAAAGAATGACAAGAAAACCAAGCCACCTCATTCATGCCTATCAAAGAAAGGAAGTGTTAATATATTAGGGTATTGTCTTCCAAGGTTTGTATTTTCTTAGTGTTATGTGTCATAATATGGATATCATAACACGCCATTTGATAATCAAGTGTTTAGTTGATATATTATGAGAATTGCTCCAGATTGTTAAATATTATTTGAGCACAAGGTTTCTAATTTTTCATTTTTTTGGCTGCAGTAGAAAGACAGATTTTTAAAAATCTCATCAAGTGTCTGACATGTAGTTTGTTTTCTTTGATAGACACACATATTATCAAATAAAATAAGTGCAGAAAATTTTTGAAATAAGACACTATATTGACACTGTAATGAGTTATTCTTGAGTAAAAAAAATCCCATTTAGTTTAAGTGGATTAATCTGTCAAAGGTCCTGCTGCTTACGGCCAACTTGAAACCTAGCATCTTTTTTTTTTCATGGTACCAGGGATCGAACTCAGGACCTTGTGCTTGCTGGGCAAGCACTTATTCCACAGAGCTATCTCTTCGGTCCCTGAAACCTGGCATCTTAATGTTCACCAGCACTTGAGTGGGCTCCAAGGGACAAGAACTGGGAAGAGGAAGTCCCCAAAACCTACCACATTCCCCACCAGGCTTGGGGACTCACTGATCCATGATGACCTTTCTCAGCATGGCAGCGTTTCAGGATTCAGAGTAACAGCAGCAGTTGTGAATTTGAGGATTTAAAAAATGTGGCTGGACTATTTCTTTGTCCCTGTCACCTTCACTACCTATATTCTTTTGGACAGTGACAGAGCCAACAGAGGGTTTGTTCAAATTAGTATCTGCATAGAACTCAGATATCCATATTTGTGACTCCACCAGCCAGGAGCCCAAACTATTTTAAAACAAAACTGCATCTATACTGAACATGAATAGATTTTTTTTCTTTTCATATGACCAATATACTATAACAACTATTTACACATCATTTGCATTGTCTTGTGTACTGTGTCAACTAGAGATGATTTAAAAAGTGTGTGTGAATATATATATATATATATATATATATATTTTCATGCAATCTTATGCCATTTTATATGAAGTATGCTGGCACTCCTCAGGAAGTGGGTGGGGTCTCGGAGGCAGTCTCTGACAGAAATAGGGGGATAATAACTCTATTTATATCATTAACCTAATCTCTGTTCCCTTCCAGGGAGCCTCTCTCACCTTCCACTATCCCAGCTGCATGGTCTTCTCATGACCTCTTTATACTTCTTGCTTCACTCTCCAGGCTCTTTTCTCTGTCAGGTCCCCTATTCTTCATTAAACCCATTCTCTCCTCTCCTCCCCTCAGGGGAGCTTCTGCTTGCCCTTTAAGTCTCAGTTTTGAGAAGGTTGAGGTCAAGAACCCATGGGCAACTGAGCATTGAGCTGCAGAGAAGGCCCTTCATTCCTGTCCGATGTGTCTAGGGCCTCTCAGGGCAGCAGACCTACTGGCTACATATTGAAAATGACCTTTTATTAAACATTGCAAGCACTGGTATCTGGTAGGAGGTACAGATAGAGATACTTCTTCTCTTAGTTACTTTTCTTACCACTGAGGCAAAATATCTGACACCCACAGTTAAAGGAGGAAAGGTTTATTTGGCTCACAGTTTACAGAGGAGTCAGTCCATAATTGGCTGACTCCAAGGCTGGGTGGCATGGCAGAGAACAGTCATGGATGACAGGAGACAGGAGAACAACCAAGGGGGAAGGGGGAGACCAGACACTTTCTGGACCTTGTATTGGGTGCAGGCGACCCTAGGGTCGGTTGTATCACCCACACTCTTAATGCTGACCTGAAGTATTGTCAAGTAATCAGTGGACTGCTCTACCACTCACCCACCCTTAATTCCAGCATGACAAACTCTAGATAAAGCCACCTCTGAAAAAGTCCTGTGACTGAGTGAGGCTCTGGGGGGACATCTAGGCACAAGTCATAGCACTTTTTGAGAGAAGGTTGTCCTTTTCCAAGGACATCCACCCTGAGGGGACTCAACAGTTATGTGTGGCACTGGCTCTGCATATTCTGTGAAGATAAAAGTGTTCTGTGAGTGAGAAGGGAAGGCCTTCTCATGAAGGGACCTGGGAGCATCTCTAACTCTGTGCCCTTGCTTTATGTTGTTTCAGGGAGGTAACCAGGTTTCTAAGATGTGTGTGTCCCACCATGACTTTGGAGCTGGGTCAGAACCTCTATAGAGACCAGAAATTGAGGACCTAATTTCACAAATGTTTTCTGATCCTCTCACACAATCAGAACTCTTTGGCACCCAAAGGGATACCACTTAGAACCTCTACGACACCATAAAGCTTTGCAGTTTTTGTCCACTTGCTGCTATGGCCCAAGAGACCAAACCCAGGCACTGATTCCATGAATCTGCCCAGCCCCTGGCCAAGAAGGCCATTCACTGATGCTGCTGTCAGGATGTAATGCCCAATTCCTAGAGGAAAAAGAGAAAGAAATAGAGGTTTTTGTCCAATTAGGGGAATCAACAGAACAGAGTAGTTAAGGCCAGCTGTTAATTTCCGCTCCAGTCTCCATACCATTCCTGCTACAGGCCTCTTCAGCTCACCCACAGGCTGTTGTCCACCCATGTGTGCCCCCACACACCCTGTACTTATCCATGTCTGCATTCATGTGGCAAGTGACACACTCATTGTGACAAGTAATAATGCTGATTCAGTTAGCATAAGCATAATGAAGTACCTTTGTGTGACCACACACAACTATAACCCCAGAACCCAGGAGACCGAGACAGGAGCATTGCTATGAGTTTGAGGCTAGCCTGGGATATGTAGTGAATTCAAGTCTCCCACCTGAACTATATAGTGAGGCTTTATCTTTAAAAACAAACAATGAAGAAGAAAGAGAAGAAAAAAGAAAAAGGAAAGGAAAACAAAAATAGTAGAACATGGAGCAAGCTACAGAAAAGGCTGGGAAGGGGACGTCCCAGAGGCCCCTGTCTCTGCCTCTGGCAGGCTCCTCTTGGGTGGAGTTACTCTTTACTGCCATGTCTCTGTGCTGAGAGAAGCAGGAAGTACAGGCTGTACTACCAGCATTGCTTGGGCAATCCTGGAGAAGGCTCTGGTCTTCCCAGCTGGGACAACAGTTCTATTCTTAGACATCAGCTGAGGTTGGAGGAATGACAGAGGTTGCTCTGGAAGCCCTGGAGGCCCAGTACCCAGGAGGCAGGTGGGGTTTCTCCATTGAGCAGCAATTTCCCACCAGACACATCAGGACCCCAAGTGAGGCTCCCACACCTCTGCTGGAAGCCTGAGTCTCACTGGTGTTTCCTCCCCTCAAGCAGCCTTGTATCTACCTCCCTGTGGTCCCCACAGACCACATGTGACTTTCCTCCACAGCTATCTGGGCTCTTACGTGGCCGTATCATTATTAGAATGCTTCAGTGCTTTGCTCTTTAACCAACTTTTGCAAACTTAAAGCTTTGGTTGATGTGACTTTCCTGGAACACTGTTCACCTTGCACTGCGCCCATGAGCAATACTTTGAATTCTAACAAATAAGGTGTTCTAAAAATGGGGTGTTTGGAACAGCAAAACCCTCACTGCACACTAAAGCAGGCAGGAGGCTTTGCTGGCCACTGCTTGCCAGGTACCAGCTGTTGCCATGGAATTTGGCAGCCTGATTTGTGTCTCCTACATTCACCTGGCCGATCCCTTCTGTGAAGTCTTGAGTCCTGAAGAGATAGATCTGCCCCTTATGCCCTGGTGGGGGAGTAGGGATTTATCTTAATATCTAGTACAGGAAGGTCTTGCCATAAAACAGAAAGGGAACAGGGTCTTTTAGAATATAAATCTGGCCCATTAGCAGTCTCCTAGAGCTTCCTGGCTGCCCCATTAGAGTTCCATGAAGGAGCTGCTCCTGCAGAAGGGAAGAGACAGCACATACTTGCATCCTCTTGTGCCTGAGGGGCTGCAGGGGGCAGGCAGAGCTGGTAACCTCAAAAAGCAAAGTTCTTCAGGTCACATCTTGCTGACGTTTGGGAGACTATGAGGAAATATATACCACTGATGATGGAAGTATCAGTACTCTGGGGCTACTCTTTATATATAGACAGATTTCTTTTTCTTTTGCCCCAGAACTCTATAAATCAACATTTTGTCTTAAAAAGTGAGCAGCAGACTTAATACCTCAAATTAAATGAACTTAAGGATTTATAACAGTACATTTTGGGGGGAGCAGCTCAGCATGGTATGTGGTACTGGGGTTTGAACCGCAGTCCCTGGGAACTTGCCTAAACTTGCCTAAGCAGGTGCTTTAGACTGCTGAGCTATCTCACCAGCCCTATAACAGTACTTTAAAAAAAGTTTTTTTGTACAGGGTCTCAGCATGCAGTTTGGACTTGTAGTGATCCTTCTGTTTTCAGCCTCCCTAGCAGCTGGAATTACAGATGTGCAACATTCTGCCCAGACTCTGTCACCAGCTCAGCACACATCGGGGGCGGGCTGGCATGGCATGGGGTACAAGGGATTGAATCCCAGTCCCTGTGCTTCCCTAAGCAGGTGCTTAGTCTGCTGAGCTATCTCACCAGTGCCTTATAACAGTACTTTCATGGTGCTAAATTCTGCACAAATTTATTTCTATCTTATGTGCAATTCCAGAAATTTTTCTAGAGATATTTTTTGCTTTTAACTTGATGCCTCATTCACTTGTCTCTATTGCTGAGACAAAATACCTGACACCCAGAATTAAGGAAGGAAAGGCTTATTTAGCTCACAGTTTGTAAAGGTTTCAGTCCATACGTGGCTGGCTTGAAAGCAGGGTGGCACATGGCAGAAGTAGCTGTTCATTGTGGTAGGAGACAGCAAAACAGTAAGAGCAAAAAAGGAGCCCAAAGTAAGCCTCTTTCCCTCACTTACAGTCTATACAGGCTACCAGCCCCAGCTTGAGAGCAGCACTCACACCCATAATCTCAGTACTGGATCATGAATTAATCACAGGGCTGATGATCTAGCTCAGTGGACTAAATGCGTACTTTGGCAAATGCAGTGACCAGGGTTCGATCCCCCGTCCCCCATGCTGCACTGGCCCTACCCCCAGGGTGCTCTGAGCCAGTGACTGAGTCTGGATGTGGTGGTGTGCACCTGTGATCCCAGCACTAGGGAGGCTGAAAACAGGAGGATCACTATGAGTCTGAGCTGCATAGTGAGACGCTGTATCAAATACATAAAATGTATAAATAAATAAATGAATTAATCAAAAACTCTAGGAGCCTCCCTGTGACTGCAGGAGGCTTTGGGTGGACATCTCAACACAAACCATAGCACTTGACAAACTGATTATAACACTAATCTTGGAGAACAAATCTATGAAACTCATTAAAGCAATTTTGGAAAAGAAAGCAATCAGCACATTCTGGAGTGATCTTCAATAAGTTATCTGAAACAATACTATGTGGAAGTGCCTGAGCACCCTCACTGAAGTACGCAGAAGCCATGTCTTACAGATGCAGGAATTGAGCATGTGAGCAAGGTGGTGCCATATTTCAGATCAGTGACAGAAGATAGTCTATTCAGTAATAGTATTCAACAGAGTGGCTACACATTGGGAGAAGAGCAAAAGTACGCAACACCATACACCAAAGTAAGTTCTAGGTAGAAAGATGATTGGAATATTGCAAAGAAAGTCAAGTACAGGAAGGGAAACCAGAGGCTCCCAAAGGTGCCCATGCCCCTTCTGGCCAGGGTGTTAAGGGTGTTCAACTGTGGGTCAAGGCCCCACCTGTCTTCTTTTCCAAAATTGCTGCGGCTTCACCTGACCAAGGGAGACAGCAAAGTGCCAAGCTGGCAAGTGTCTTACAGGATGCCTGGGTGAGGAGGTCGGCTCTCACCCTGCCCTCACCCTGGAGTGACAGCTCACTGCTCTGAGCTCCTCTTGGCTGTGTCATGGGCACTCGATGTTTTCTGCACCCAGACCGCCTTCCTTCACAGCTGTGCTGGAGCTCAGGGTGGGGAGGCTGATGCTCTGTCAGAGGCTTTCCACAGGGTTTTGAAAATCACCTTGTCTGTCTCAGCTCAGGCGACATGCCCACTGTGCAGACTGTCAAGAAGAGAAAGGCGAGAGGGTGTCAACCAAGCCCTCTCCATGTCCCCATTCTCATCGCCTGCCCATGTGCTGCTGCCCCCTCTAGGTTTCTAAGGGTCCCGGAAGTGTTCAGTCTGACTGACTCCACTGAGACCCAGGGAGTCTTGCCCAGTTCTTCCCATCTCAGCAGCCGCTGCCATTTGGCCAAGTTTCTAACCCTCAGGTTGGGGGTGCTAGCTGTTTTCTTCCCTCTGGTGCCTTCAATCACCATGACGAGAATCTGAGCCTCAGTGCTCTGCCTTGCCATGAGGAAATCTTGGGTTTTAATCTGCTGGCAAACTCTCCAAGCATCATTCCTTGCGCCTCTCATGTCAAGGACATCTACGGGAAATTTTTCTCTACAAGATGGCTTGAGGTAAAAATCCAGGTCAAACATGACCTCTGATAAAGGTCACTAAATCACAGTTGGCCACCTAGCTCTGACTTCTTTAGGGCAGGGGCTCTTAACAAAGACAGCACTAGTGTCAGAGAGAACACAGACAGATAGATGATAATGCATGTTTTAAAAATGCTTTGATAGCTGCTGGTGCATGCGAGGTCCATCACCAAGCTACAAGGCACTCCCACTGAGTTCACATGAAAGTATTATTCTTTACAGTTACTCACAGACATCAGCATATTGCTGAAAGTCTGGATGTCACTGTGGTCTAGAAACTCATTCCAAGGGTTGGCCAAATAGCTCAGCAGATTAAAGTACCTACCAGCAGGCACAGGGGCCAGGGTTCAATCCCTGGGCCTGCAGTGCTAGCCCCGCCTCTGGAGCATGCTGAGATGGCAATTGAGACTGGGCGTGGTGGTGCACACCTGTAATCCCAGCTCGTGGGAGGCTGTAAATAGGTGGATCAGATCTAGTAGTGAGACTCTGAACACCCTGTAGACCTTTTCCTAAAATACAAAAAGAAAGAAAAAAATAGAAACTCATTCCTTACTGGAAGCTCTTTGGAAAAAGCAGGGTTTTTTTTTCCATGTTGATTTTTCTCTTCATCTTCCAAAAAATCAGTGTCTTCAGTGCTGCCGTGAGAGGGTCTGATGATCTCTTCTTCCTTTTCTTTTTTTCTCCTCCCCTCTCTTCTTTGGCTTCACTTTCTGGGTTTCCATTCCTATGGTCAGCCATAGCAA
>NDGN011477299.1:0-10081 GCA_002564285.1 Tympanoctomys barrerae
TTTATAAGTATAAAGAGGAGGGCCGGCCAAATAGCTCAGCAGGGTTCGATTCCCAGGCCTGCCTTGCTGGCCCCACCCCCGGGGGTATGCTGAGCCTGAAATTGAGACTAGGTATGGTGGCATGTGCCTGTAATCCCAGCACTTAGAAGGCCGTAATAGGAGAATCACTATGAGTCCAATCTAGTAGTGAGACCCTGAACATCCTGTAGGCCCTTCCCTAAAATAAAAAAAGTATAAAGAGGAACTCTAAAATAATAATGGAGAGTATAATATAATAAACCCATAAGCTAGTAGCATAGCTGCATTATTATCAAGTCTCATGAGCTGAACTTCTCTGCACTGGCAGCAGTGCAGGTCTGTTTTCACCAGCTCCACTACCAACACATGAGTATGGCCGCAGCTCCAGCATCATGACAGCTGCGATTGCGCGAGGGAACAGGGAGTTTTCAGCCCTATTATAAATTTACAGGCCCTCCTCTACTTTGGGGCCACCACTGGCTGAGACTGCACGTGAAGTTCACAGACACTTACAGCACTGACGATATTCCAAGTAATGTAAGTGTCCTTAAAAAATAAGGTAAGAAGAACAGAGAGAATGAGGGCAATACAATGCTCAGCTAGAAGTGGGTGGTCATAGAAGTATTCTGGTTTTGGAATGCAAATGAATTCCGAGGCCGAGGCTTGCCACCTTTCTATTACTCATTCATTCATTCGTCCTTTCAGTTTTATTGGTACACGCTGGTAGCACATAATGATTACGTTCACCATGGGGAATTGTTGCATATACATCACATATCTCAATTTATTCATTTCCTTCCTCTCTTCTTCCTCTCCCTCCATCATTTCTTGGGTCCCAGTATACGTATTGGCCAGGGAAAATGTGTATAGTACACAATAATCTCATTCTTTGCAGGGACTTGAAATATGTATACAACACATCACTATTCTTTCTCTTCTATTTTTGAATCCCATTTCCCCTTCCCTTCTTTTTCCTCCCTCAATCTTTTGGTTCCCGTCCCATATGTTAAAGATCTATGGCAAAGATAAATTTCAATCATTTGTAGGAAAATCGATGCACCTAGAGACCATAATATTAAGTGAAATAAATCAGAAATTCAACTGTCACGTAGTTTCTCTTACATGAGAAACTCAAAGTATAAATAAAGAGCAAAATAAAGATGATAATAGGAAATAGCAAGATATTTATTTGTTTTTGAGATGGATCTCACTATGTTGCCCACCTGGCCCCAAACTCATAGGTTCCTACCTCAGCCTCCTGAGCAGCTAGGACTACAGGCATGCACCACCACACCAGCACTGTCGACCTTTTTAAAATATAAGCCAGATTTATTTTAGTGGTGGTAGACAGGGAGACAAACAGCATAGAATGACTTACAAAGATGTCATAGCTTCTACGTTCGGGCAGACACTAAGCCATATGCTCCTGTGTGAAGATATTTTTGTGCTTACCCTAGCCATACACAGGGGGCTCTTGGTATTTCCTCTTACAAATGGAGAGCTGAGTTCTTCTTTTTATCATCAGAGATGATAAGAAATATATCCAGGGATCTTGCTAGTTAATGGAGTAGAAATCACTGGACCTGCATGACCTTAACTGAAGTCCCCTCTATACCTAGGTGTCCTCTGAGCCCTCCTTGAGCCAAAGAACAGAGGAGCAGAGAAAGGCTAAAGGAAGTAGGAGATCCCTGACTTGGGGGAGGCAGTAGAGGAACCCATAGGAGCCCCTCTGTACCTGGATGTATTCATCAGCTAGTGATGTGTAACATTACAAAAAGCCTAGAGGTGTATAGCAGCACATATTGCCTAGTTCTAGGTCCCATGAGTCTTTGAGTCTAGATCGGGCATGACAGAATCTGCTCAGGGTTATATATGCCACCAGGTCAGCTGGGCTGTGTTTGTATTTAGAGACTGAGGCCCATTTCCAAGCTCATTCAAGCTGTGGGCAAACTCAGGACCCTGCCTTGCGGGACTGCATGCCCTGTGCCCTGGCTGGCTGGCACCCAGGGACATGTTCAGTTCTACAGTGCATGACCTGTCAGGGCCATTCGCAGCAGGACAACTAACCTCTTCTAGCACAACAGGAGGATCTAACTCTTTGGGAAGGGCCGGTTCCTCTTTGAGGGGTTATATCTGGTTAGTTAAGGCTCACCCCAGGTAATGATCTCAGTGCTCACCCCTCTCTAGTGATCTCACAATCACTTTGATTACACATACAGACTTCCTTCCCCGTTGTCCACATATCACAACATAATCACAGATTGACAGCCACACTGAGGGAAAGAGATGATAGCTAATCATTCCTCAGTGAAGGAAAGCAGAAATGTTAGGGCTACCTTAGAATTCCATCTTCCACACTAGGGAAGTTTCTAGGGCAATCCTGATTATCCACCCAACTCCCTCTGAGGCCATGCACGCTCCTGCCCTAGAGAGAGCATCAGTCCACATCACACAATCAACTGCCTCCCGAGGGGTCATTTTTTTAGCCACCTGGCCTCCTTCTGCACTGTATAATGTTGATGTTTCGAGACCTTTCTGCCTGCTGGTGTCAGTGCCTGCATGCACTTTTCTGACCTTGATTGCCTCAGTCCCCAATCATCATTCCAGAGGAGGCGAGGCCTGCAGAGCCCTAGAAGAGCAGGCAGGGAGCTCTGGAGTATTCTCTTCTAGTGTTGGCCATTAGCAACCTGGGGAGTAACAGGAATGGCTTCAGTGGCTCAGTGGAGCCAGCAGTCACAGCAGGCACTGGGGGCCCCCTAAAAATGAGCTAAAGAAACGGCTCAGCTGCTGGAGGGAGCCAGAATGCATGACACCTCTACCTAGCCAAGCCAGAGAGCTCAAATGGGACCTCCGGGGTCACATGAGCCTTCTGGCTAAAGCCTCTGTGGCTCCTTTTGGCTCAAGGTAGCCAAGCTTTGGATTGACATTAAGACAAATCTCCAGGGGCAGGCTTTTAGAACAGATACAATTGAGAGTGAGAGTGGCACTTTTGTCCTATAATCTTTAGGACACCTGGACATGATTTCTGTGCCTAGTGGATGGGATGGGTTCAATTCTACACATCCTTATCATCTTTACAACAGGAGTTAGAATCCACAGAATCTATTAATTCCCCCTTCTGCCATTAACCATATGTTTACCCCACACTTCTTATATGCCAAGTGCTGCTCTCCACAATGGGAAAAACAGGTGATTATGTCTAGCAAGAGCTCCTCTTATGAAGGTAACATTTTAATGGAAAGAAACAGACACCAAACAGATTAATAGGCAAGAAAAATGTCAGGTAGGGATGGAGGCTAAATATCAGATCTGGGGGCTAAGAAGGGGATCAAGATATAAGGCTGAGGCATAAGGAGAGACAATGTCAGGGTCACTTATTCTGCAGAGGAGATGTGTAAACATAGATCTGATAATAGCCAACTCCAGGATGATGGAGAGAATATGTTAGACAAGGTGGAGCAAAGCCACAGGCTGGTGTGTTGGAAAAACATCAATGGGCCAGTGCTGGGGGACAGAATGGAGCAGAAGAAAGAGGGTAGAAACAAATTTGTTGGGGAAAAAACAAATTAGCTTGGCTTTTACTTGAAAAGCATTGGGAAGCCCCTGGACTCCTAAGAAGGGAGTTGACATAATCTGGTGTGTCTTTTTGCATAACTGTGGAGTGTGGGGAAGGAAGAGTGGACACGGGAAACTCACTAAGAGTGTGACCATGCATGAAGAAACTTGGACTCAGTGAGGTGGCATGAAGTACTGGTAGCTTCTAGCCTGACAGGATGGCCAATGGGTGAGTGTCACAAGATGTGGTAACAAAGGAATCCTAATTACTTTCCTTTATCACCACCTGAAGCAGAATAGACTTATCCATAGACTTAATTCTAGGTCTGGTTGGTAAATGCAGCAGAACTTGAGTGTAAGATGTGGCAAGGGAGAATTCTCAAGTGAAATATTTGGAAAGTGAAAGAGAAGGAATAAAGAGCCAAGCAGGCTACGGCCTCAGCTGGAGACTAGCATCAGTTTTACCCCAAGAAAGCTCTGAGTGTGCAGTGCATCATGGTTAGTGCTACCTTGAGATACGAGACAAGGGGCCAGGCCATGGTGACCTGCTGTTAGGCAGTCTTGGCAGCATAGATTGGAGAAATGTACAAATTCCTAGGTATGTTCAGGGGAGCAGGCTCCCATCAGCCTAGGAGAGATCACAGAAGTCAACTGTGAGCCATACCAAGTCCATATCTGGGTGCACTGCTAATCAAGAATCATGGTGACCTAGGGAGGGCACCTGAAATGTCTTTTATAATAACCACGATGTCACTGAATAGGAGCGGGAAGATGCCCAAGGCACTAAGGTGTAAGGAAGAATAAAGCCCAAATTTCTTAAATAAATGGCTTAACATAGGAGGCCTGTTGTAGGTGGAACCAGTCCTTGGCCAAGGACTCTCTTCAAAATACCTTTAAATAGTCACTCTCCACTATGCACTTAATGTAGGAATTGGTTTACAGACACTCCACCCACCCAGCTTCTCAGCAATAAATTCCTTGCTTGTTACAAGGTTATATCTGAATATCCATCTAAGCAGTATAAAAAGAGACGAGGATTAGGAGCACTCAGCCAGTACATTAAAGTCTTCCACCAAAGAGATTTGGCCCTCTGTTTCTGAGAATGAATGTGACCATCAGCAAGCAGTCTCTGCATTGCAGTGGCAGGACGAGCTACTCATGAAGAAGGGGGGTCACTCAGATGAGCTGCACTGTGACTGCCACAGCTTTGCTCCAGTAACATCAGCTCTACCATGCACTACACAGTTCTTTTAAATGTAAATCAGTAGTTTCAGGAACATGTCTGTGCATCAGAACATTCAGAGAGCTTATAAAATGTCCAAAGCCCAGGTCATATCCTATACTAGTCAAATTACAATTTATGAAAATACTTTTTAAAAAAACTTTTTATTTTGGAATAACTTTAAATACACAGAAAAATTGCGATGATGGTTTGCCTCTCACCAATTTCTTCCACTATTAACAGCTCACAGGACCGTGTTATATTTAGCACAAATGGGAACTCAACAGACATATTATGCTATCAATTAAATAGGACTCCAACCTCTAAAATGAGTTATTTTGGGATGCCTACTATAGAGGGAAGCTCTTATTTATTTATTTGGATTTCATCAGGCTTCCCGTTAATACATTCTTCCTATTCTGGGACCAGTCCAGGACACAACATGGCATTCAGTCGTCATGTCTCCCCTGTGTGCTTTGGTTGCTCATGACCTTGACAGTCTTGAGGTCAGATATCCTTTTTAATGTCCCCCAATCTGTGTTTGTCTGCTTTTGTCCTCATAACAGAAAAAAAACCAGAGTTGTTAGACTGGGGTTATAGGTTTTTGGAATAAATACAGCAGATATGAAATAGCCATCACATCACATCATGGCAGGGAGTACAGCAAATCCACACGATGTCACTGATGGTACTGTACTTCATCTCCTTGTGGAGGTGGCCTTTGCCAGGTCTCCTCATGATACAGTGACTGTACTTCTCTTCCCTTACTCTAATCCTTAGCTGAGTCTTACCAGTGCTTGAACTGTGGTATATACAGGGGTGGACAGTAATCAATCAGAAAACTTCAGGGAACACTTTCACTCCCACCACACTGTCCTCATCTCTTTGTCTTAGTTCCCATGCTCTGTTGTGTATACCATTGAGAAAATGGTCCAACACAGGCTGCCCTCAGATTACCTGGGATTGAGCCAGCATTTCCTGGCCTTATTCCTTGGACATATTATTTAGTTCCATCTAAACCTCAATTTCCCATCAAAGAAATGGATATCAATAGATTATCTGTTTCTAAGAGTTATTGCAAAGGTTAAATTAGATAATACTTACAAATTTTTGATCATAGATTGGATAATGCCTATGTTTGTTACCAATACCAATGATAATAGTCATAGTAATAGCTTCCTTAATGTGATTTGTGTAATTTCTCCAGGGTCACAAGAACACCCTTTGATGATGTAAAAAATAATAAGGTGGAACTTGTGTTTGAGAAAAAGAGGCATACTGAAGAATTAATTCTACAATGTTTATGTGTTAAACCCTTTATGTCAGACACTGTTTAAATTATGTGATAAATATTAACTAAGTCTTCTTCAGAAGACTATCGCGTGTGTATTGGTCTTCTTTGTGTTATTAGAATAAAATACCTGACAGCTGAAACTCTCAGAAAAGATTTATTTTAGCTCACAGAATCAGATGTCTCAGTCCATGATCAGCTGACTCCAAGGCATAAAGACCATGATGAAAAGGCATGAAAGAAAACTCTTCAACTCATTGCATCCAAGAAGCAGGAAGCCGGTGAAGACCCAGAGTCGAAAGCAGACCAGGGACCTGATACAGTTCCTAGGTTCCTGTTCCCATGACTCCACTTCTTCCAACTAGGAACCTTCTTCTAACAGCCCATTTAGCAATCACTGGGTTGTCACTAGTAAAGTTAGTACCCTCACAATCCAGTCACCTTTCCAGAAGTCTCTTAATCCAACCCAGTTGACAGTCACGGTTAACCAGCACAAGGTAGAATCTATTGTTATGCCCACTTTGCTGGTAAATAAATTGGAAAACAATGAGGTTTAAGCAAAGTTCTTAAGTGCACATAACCAAAGTTGCAAACCAAAGTTTAAACTAAAGCCACTCTGATTTCAGAGTCTATGCTTGGAGCTATTATGCTACATTAAGTGGTTGAATTAAGAAGTATAAGTTATGTGGAAGTGGGGCTTAGCCTTTATAGAGGAGGGGGACCCAATCAGAGAAAACGTCAGATAAGTCCCAGATAATATCACCAAGGCAAGCAACAGGATCAAGGCTGGGGTTGGGAGGAAGGGGGTGCTTACTAAGAGAATCAAGGCGCCACCTTTTGAGGGTTACATCCTCCCTAGGAGCCAGCTGATGTTAAATATCTTTTCCAAGGAAATCCTTTCTCTGTTACACACTGGCTGTCTTAATTTCTGAATGCGCACTTGAGAATTTAGTAGGCCTTTGCTTTAGGGAGAGTGGAGAGATGAGGCGCCTCTTCCAACAGCTGGAATGGGTGGCCAGCATAAAAGAATAGGGGCTGTCCAAAGCATCCCCTCATGCTTGCCTTATACACATTGCTCCGCCCTCTTTCACCTTCAGGTTAGGACATTGGTCACACAAAGGACATTTCTGGTTGTGAGAATTCAGATTAGCCATCAAATTATGTATGGGGGAGATGAATGGTTATTAAAATCTAGGTGGGTAGAGTCTAACAAAGTACTGTGTGTAGGACAGTCTGGGTTGCAAAGCACCACATTTGGGTCCTCATATGAGGTAGGTCCCTGCTCCAGTTCTTGGACTTGCATTCAACTACAAGCTTCTTGGTGACAAGAATGCTGTCACTTTCATTTCTTGCACATACACACACACACACATGCGTGCGTGCATGCATGCACACATGCACACACACATTAACCATTCCCATGGATTATGCTCTTTACATATTTTAGCTATGAAGCTTTTTTTTTTGTACCAGGGATTGAACCCAGGACCTTGTGCGTGCCAGGCAGATGCTTATGGCACTAAGCTATCTCCCCAGCCCTCACTACAAATTTAAATGAGTTTTTCTTAAATGAATTTTTAGTTAAACAGATTTGATAAAATTCTGTCACTTATTTATTTAACCATTGAATCTATGTTTGAAAACCCAAGAGCACATGTCTATCATAAGCTTTATCATTTCCTTTGTCCTCTCCTCTCCAGTGTGTGATATTTAATCTTCCTGTCCTTCAGTTTCTTCACCTGATATTTAGGTGGTTGTGAATATTCTCACACAAGAAGAGGTGAAGGAGGGGCTCCCCAAAGCCAATTTTCTCTCTGGGCACTTAAGAGGACCTCAAGCTCTAAGGCCCAGATGATCCCAAAGTTAGAGAAGAAATGGGTGATTTCTCAATATAGAGGCAAGCATTTTTTAGTCCTTAATGAATTTGAGGAACTGCTGAATATGCCCTTTTCTGCCCAGAACACTGCTCTGAGCCATCTTTAATTGAAATGCCACCAACAATTTCTTGTGCAGATTGGTGGTGGTATCTAGGTCCAAACTGACAGTAGTTTTTTTTTTTAAGCTCCAAAAATTAAATGAGATGACAAAAATCCCATTTTACCAACGAGATTCTCCCTGTCCTACCTTACCATTTCACTACTTCCTTTCAGACCAAGATAGGCATGAAGTAGAAATACATTTCAGCCTCAGTAAAAGAAAAGGCTAAGAACAGAATCACTGGTTTTTCCTGAGATGCCGTATGAAAGATTTGATTAAGTTAGGCTTTTTTCCCCTTCTTGGCCTATTTTCTCTTATTAAAGGATATGAAGGTAGCACCTCCATTCCTGACGTGCCTTCCAAGCATGTTTTATTTCTGCTCTACTTGCTGCCTGCTGCTTACTCATACTGATAGTCCAGCTGTCTATAAAACTCCTAACATAAAAGAATGGAAATGAAAAGAAATTTCACTGTTAGGTAAGGAAGGCAGAACAAAGGGAGAAAACAAAAGGACTACAGATATGCTCAGTGTGTCAGTTAGTGTTTGCTATGTAACAAATAACCCCAAACTTAGCAGCTTCAAAAAGCATCCATTTATTTAGCTCATGATTCTATAAGTTAGCAGTGTGGGCTGAGTTCAGCTGGATTCACTCTGTGGTTAGTTGCTAGATAAGCTGACCAGGCCAGAGAGGCCTTAGTGATTTTTGTTTGCTTGTTTGTTTGTATCATGATACTAAACTCATGATTAGCTTGGTTAGCTGAGCTCGTTCACCAAGTGTTTGCATGGATACAAAGATCAATGAAGAGCGCCTCATCCCAAAGGGCCACATGCACAGCCATGAGACCCAAGTTGTTCTTCTTGATTGAACTGCCCTGGAATGAGCACACTCACACACTATGCAGGACATCCAACACTTAGCTTATACTTAGCTTTAAGAATGGGATGCAAGGAGGCCTCTAAGAATGCAACTGACATTCCATAGCCAGCCCCCAAATCTCAGGTATTTAGTTAATATCTTCTCTTCTCCAAGCAAATCATTTTTATGTTCACTTTTACTATAGAAACAACCCATATTAAATGCAAAAAAAATTGTGAAGTATAACAAAGAAAAAGTGATCAACCATGATCTCATGTCACAAGGCAATAATTACAAAGGATTAGTTTATCATATACAGGGAAGAACATGACTTTTATTTCATGACCCAATAATGGCATTTGTTGAGCTCCATATGTCAGAACTTAGGCTAACTTCTTCATCTGTATTGACTCATTAATCCCACAATAGCAGTTATTTTAGGGATGAGGAAAACAAAGCACAGAGCTCCTGAACATCTTGGGGGCCCTCACACATCAAAGAATTGTGAGTGAGGACTTGAGGTTAGACAACTTCACTCTTCAGTCTTTTTGTGCCTACATAAGATGATTAGAATCCCCTGTCGGGTTTCACAGGTTATGCTTCTCAAAATTGAGCATGCCCCAGAACTCCCCAAATGTTACCATTTCTTTGGTGTAGGATGAGGCCTGAGAATGTGTATCCCTAGTAGACTCCAGTGCTGCTGGAAGTGTAGGAATCATACAGAGAATCCATCATTTCACAGCCTCCTTGAGGTGCTCGCTGTTAATTCTGCTGTAGAGGTGAGAAAGCAGAAGTTTAGAGATGCCATAAATAGGCCGTGGACACAGGGCTGGTCAACTCTGGTAATCCCTTTTCTAGTTCAATATCACAGAAAATAGTAAACATGGACCATTTGCATCTTATCAGAGAGCTCATGTCTTTGCCTTGGTGTGGCCACCAAGATCAGCGACATAGTTCACAGGGAGACAGCCACTCGAAGAGTGAGGTGTCCCTAGGTATGCAGTGAGGTGTGCAAGGAGCACTTGTATATTTGCTCATTGATTGCTGGATGAGGAACCCTACAACCCTGACAAGAATTGGTATGGAGGCCAGGGAAACAGCTCAGTAGAATAAGTGCCTGCCTGGCAAGCACAGGGTCCTGAGTTCAATCCCCGGTACTGA
>NDGN011477305.1:0-13755 GCA_002564285.1 Tympanoctomys barrerae
TCCCTGTGCTTTGCTAAGCTTGTTCTAAGTAGGTGCTTTAGACCACTGAGCCATCTCGCCAGTTCCTATAGTCTAGTCTAAAGGCACAAGGATCCTCCTGCCTCAGCCTCCTGAGTGCTAAGATTATAGGTATGCACCGCCATGCCTGAATCATTTTTAATACTTAAAAAATGATGTTCTTATACTTCATTGACTATTGTTTTCAGTGGGTAAGCTGAATCCTGTAGGATATGATATTTCCCTATACTATAATCTATATGGGCCATGTTTTCTTCTACTTCCTCTACATGAAAGAAGTTCATGTTTTTCAAATATCTCTTTAGCTTTAAAATCTCAGGTAAGCTATCATCTCTCTCATAAAGCCTTCTTTCAACAAACCTTCTTCTAAGGTACCCTAGATTGTTGTTTTACTCTAGTGGGTCATAACAAGTACTTCTTTAATGTGTGATTGCTTTGCATTCCTGCTTGTCTCTTCTAAGTTGACTATAAATTCCCTGAAAAAGGAAGAAAACAGACTCTTTTTTTGTATTCCCAGGGCTTATTATAGTGGCTAAGATGTGATATCCTCCAAAAAAATAAAAATAAAGGGCTAGGGAGACAGCTCAGTGGAAT
Organism: Tympanoctomys barrerae; assembly: GCA_002564285.1. Classification (NCBI taxonomy): domain Eukaryota; kingdom Metazoa; phylum Chordata; class Mammalia; order Rodentia; family Octodontidae; genus Tympanoctomys; species Tympanoctomys barrerae. The sequence continues at coordinate 613 of NDGN011477305.1, forward strand.
AAGTGCTTCCTGGCCAGTGCAAGGGCCTGAGTTCAATCCCTGGTTCTACAAAAATAAATAAATAAATAACAATTAAAAAAAAATAAATACAGATATAATTTCCTATAGGACTGTAACCTTTTTTTTTAAGTTTAGGAAAGAGTCTACAGAGTGTTCAGGGTCTCACTACTAGATTGGACTCATAGTGATCCGCCTATTTACGGCCTCCCAAGATCTGGGATTACAGGTGTGCACCACCATGCCCAATCTCAATTGCCATCTCAGCATGCCATGGGGTCAGGGCTGGCATGGCAGGCTAAGGATCAAATCCCCAGGCCCCTGTACCTGCTTGCAGGTGCTTTAATCCACTGAGCTATTTGGACGGCCAGGACTGTAGTCTTTGAGAACTGACATTTTATATTTATGTCTTAGGGTCCTAGAGTTTAGTACAGTGTTGTCATATAGGTTAACAATAATTATTTGTGGGCAGGCCTTTTTTATAAACCTGGAGGTGATACAGACTATGAGAAAGAGTAACTAACATGTTAAACAGAACAGGTGATACAAATAGCTTAATTTGTTGAGTTTGAGATGTTGGTGATGGGAAAGTTGTGATGGTAGAATTACTGTGAGACCCTCAAGGGTTACAATCTGTTTCTCCATCCTAAAAGAAGTAAATTTGACATGTTTAGGAATCAGCAGTTCACAATTATTTGGGGATCTGGGCCAGAAAGGAGGATAGAGATAAAAGGCAGCTTTGAACCAGTTCTAGAACTAGAACAGCTAGTTACTTGAGATTCTAGGACCAATAAGCTTTCTACATATGCATCTGTCTGTAGATGTACCAAAGGGAAACTGGTTCACACAAATCTGAAGGCTAAGAAGTTCATGTCTGTCTGTCTGTCTGTCTGTAAGCTGGAGACCCTAGGATGCTACAGCATGGCTCAGGTCACATCTAAAAGCTTTAGAACCAGAAAAGCTGAAAGTGAGACTGTTTGTGTAAGGCCAAAGATCTCAACCTGGGGTTCCACTGGTGTAGTCCCATAGTACAAATGCTGGAGAAGCTGCAGTTCTGATGTCCAAGAACAGGAGAAAAAGGATATTCCAAATCCAGGAGAGATAGAAGAAGGAAGGGAGAAGAGAGAGGGAAGGAAAGACAGAGAAAGAGGAATGGAGAGAATCTTTTCTCCTGTCTTTTAGTTTTATCCAAGTCCTCAGCCAATTAGATGGCCTGATGTTCCCCACACAGTCCACAGACTCAAACACTAGTCTCCTCTAGAACCACCTTCACAGCTGCATGAAAATAATGCTTTACTAGTTTTTTAGGTATTACTTAAGCCAGTCAAATTGATTTAAAAAATAAACTCAATGGAACTATAGAAATTGTTTCAGGAAGAAAGTTTCAGATTGCATTTTGCTTCTAATATGTAATTGTTTGGGGCCACTGTTGAGTGTTTTGAGCCAGGCACAAAGAAGCTTCTCCTTAGGGCAAGGCCAATTTTTCCTAGTTAGCTGCAGCACTGAGGGCTAAACTCCAAGGCAGGATACTAATCTAGTTTTCTGGTATTCAAAAAACATTTGTCGACCTATTTAGTACAAAAAGTAAGCATCTGTCTGTCTTCCAGATTTTCAGCTCATCCTCCTCCTCATGTGGTAAAAATCTGAGTATTTTAGGGAATGGATATAATAGAGGGTCTTTGTTTTGCATACATGTGAGGGAAAAATAGTTTTCTGAGCATTTAGAGATTGGAGTCTGTAAACGGTATCACCAGAATTACAACTTTCACATGATGACTGCATTTTAGGATTTATTCTTTTTGTGGCTCTTCTGTGTTCACACAGGCGTAACATCATTTACCCTGTAATAGATAAAGTACTGTGAGGAAGTGGTGTTATTTTTCTTTCCTGACTTCCAGCGCCTATAGAATTGGTTTAAATCAGCACATTGGTGAAAGTTGTACCAATTGGATTTGTTTAATCCATATGTGGTTAAAATGAAAGAATCACCAAAACAAAGTATTTTATTACTTCTGTTCTGTTTACAGGTTCTTTCCGTGTTTTTTTCACTCTGTCACAGTTGTTGTGCACACAGGAGAAACTATCAGTGGCTTGTCATGTGTGGGGTTTTCACAGGGTGGCCAGGCTGTTCTGACCATTTTTTCACATGGAAATCTGGGCCAGGCCTATGGTAGGTACCCTGGTGCTTTAAGTCTCCTTTTGGAGGTGGCCTCCCCTTAGGCGGTCATTCTGAAGAGCCTTTCAAGAACCTGAAATGTTGCCATTGGAGCGTTTCCCAGAAGGAAATTGAACCACAATTTTTGAAGTGCATGAAACTCTCTACCAGGAGTATGTCATGTGTCTAGACATATCCTGATGTGTTTTTCATTACAATAATGCAATAATGTGGGCTGTACCAAATGATAGAGTAAATTCATTATGATTGTTTTCTTGTCCATTTCTTTCACAGTATTTAGTTAGAGGGGCACTATGAACTATGAACTACCTGGGTGTGGCATCTGCCTTCTTTGTTTTTCTTTTCCTTGTAACCTCCTTGTACTCGATCCATGTTCTCTTTCCCTAGGGTTTTCCCTCATTTTGTTGTAAACAGGGTAGAAAAGTAAGAGTTTATCAGTTCTGCCATATTCCATAGCTGATTAGTGAAGGGGCTAAGAAATCACCCCTGGTCTGACTAATAAGAGAACTAGAGAATTACAAATAAATCAGCAGCTGCATAGGGAGAGAATGAAGTTTAACTAAGGAAATTGGGACCTCTACTGCCATGAAGAAAATAAATGAGACAACGTAGAGTCATCATAAGAAAACTGGGTGGTCTACAAGAAGGAGAGCAGATTGTTCTAACTGACGTTTGAAGAATCAGCCTAGATGATGTGCCTGGGTCCTGGTGCTGGTTATTTTTGGTGTTGTAGCAAAATGTGCTTTATTTGTGGAACACTTGAGCCCTGGCCAACAAGAAGGGCTCTGAAATACAGGAAGACTTAACCTCCTAGTCTCAGAGGTGTGCTTCTTATTTAGAATGCTGAGTTCAGGCACCCTTGCCCTGAGACTCTCCCTAGAATCCCAGCTGTACTGTGGAGGGATCAGAGGATACCTGTAGGAGGAAGGGTTTCTCTTCCCACCCTCTGCATTCACTTCCTTGTAAAAGGGTAGCTCCTGGATAGCCACTACTAATACCAGCTTCAGCTTATAGCAAGAAGTGGGAAGCATAGCTTTCTAGGGCAAAAAAAAAAAAAAAAATCTCCTGGCTCAGGCTGTTCTCTGTGGTTTGGGTTTGGGTGCCATTATCTTAACCTGCTGAACTTCCTGGCTTCTCAGCTCTCTCTTCCTTTTACCTCCAGGATCCCTTTGCTTCTCCTCACCTCATCAAGCTTCCTGAATTCTACTCTCTGCTTTTATTTCTGACCACAAGTAACCATGTTTACCCATGTAATTGTTTCCCAATTTCCAAGTTAAGGGACTTGGAACCTCTATCCCAAGGTTGCAAGCAGGGCCACGGGCCAAATCTGACCTGCAGTTCTGTTTTGTTTGGCATAGCTAAGCTTTATTTGCATTGTATTACTGAAATTGAATCAATTACTAGAATTTTTAAAATTTTAGAAGATTTCACATTAAAATCTGAACTCCTGACTTCCTATGAGAAACTACAAGAGTGACCAACTAACAGGCAGGTATTACAGCTTCTACCTTTAGTTCAAAGGCCATTTTTACCCTGCCCTACTTCTCTTGTGGTTATGTTACTATAAATATTTATAAGAGTAGAATGTCTTAGTCATTTCAAATTACTCTAACAAAGTACCATATACTGGCTGGTTTATAAACAATAGAATGTGTTTCTTAATATTGTAGATGATGGCCTGGTAAGATAGCTCAGCAGACTAAAGCACCTGCTTAGGCAATCTTGCAAGCTCAGGAACTGCAGTTTGATCCTGGAAACTACATGCTATGCCAGCCCTGCCCCCAAGGCGGAATGAGCTGACCACAGAGTCCAAGCATAGTGGCTCATGCCTGTAATCCCAGCACTAGGGAGGCTGAAAGCAGGAAGATCACCATAAATTTGAGCTGTGTAGTGAGACCCCACAACAACCAAATTCATTAAAAAACATACTGTTGATGATGAAAATCTGTGATCAGAATGGCAGGGTATGCATGATTTGGTGAGGGATCTTTTTCAGAAAGAAGACTAGAGCATTCTCTGGGGTCTCTTTTATAAGGGCACTAGTCCTAATCACAAGGACTCTTTTCTTCTTACCTAAATTAACTCCCCAAAACCCACTTCCTAATACCACCCTTTTAGGGGTTAGATTTCAATATATGAATCTTGAGAGGACACAGATACTCAGATAATAACAGAGGTACTTGAGAAATAAAATCCTTATTAAATCCTTGTATTTATACAAAAAAAAAGTTCTTTAGTCTTGTTAGCTATCCAGCTGATTTCCTTATCAGCTCTAGAACTTGAGATCTTTGGCTCCAGGTTTGGGTCTAGAACTACTGTTTGATGCTTCTCTAATTTTTTCTGTACCCATTGCTCCTCTGTCTTTACCTGTCTGTTTTAGACTTTTTGATAACTATATCTTGGGGTAACATATTTAAAAGATGACATCCCCGATGCCAGATGATGTCATACAGGCTCTTGTTTATGCTTGTCAGGTTGGTGATTTTCATTATAGCAGAAGATGCTTGAAGGTGTACTATTGTAGACATTTTCTCCTGACAGTATATACTCGAAAATGTGTTCCTCATGTTTTGTGTTGCTTTTATTGTCATTTTTCAGTTCACTGCTCTCAAATGCAAATAAAGCTATTAAAAAAGTCTTGTCCTATTTCATATAACTCAATATATCATCTGAAGATCCTGGTTAGAAACAATATGCTCAGTCAGAGAAGGAGGAAGAATAATCTGAGGGACACCATATCACAGCATCACAAAGAAAAGTGATCATATTTTAACTGATCACTACGTGACAGTTGATAGGACAAATTCAATAGCCACAATCTTTGAATTCATGGTTTTGTTCTGCCACTGACTGGCTCAAAACTAATTCTTTGATCTTCTGCAAACATAAATAGGACCCAATCATTACTTATAAAGAAGCGTAGGGCATAATATATGAAAAGATGCTCAAATAATATATAGTATGATATAATTATGGATTATTCAACTTAGAATGGTGGCCAAGAAGGAAGAGAATCCTACCAAGTGAGGGCATGGAAGGCTTCTGGGAGGTTTAAACCCTTCTTGGGGAGAAATTTTGAGTAAGTAGGAACAGGTTGCCCCCAACTCAATCTATGCTGGTTCAAGACTGTAAAACCAAGCAGCTTTCTAAAGAGCAGACCTATGACAGATGTCAGTTTGTGCATTCCTCGAAGTAGGAAAGAGCTGATATACCAGACCAACTATCTGCAAAACTTCTGCAAAACTTGACCAGAGATGTTTCTGCACACTCTTACGTTATCCCTACTGCTATCAACATAAAAGTCCTAAAATTCACTCTGTATTTCAGATATTATAACAATGCCTATAAGAACATCAACTCTGTAGACTGGATAATGTTCCCTCCTAGCAGTGACAGAACAGAATTTATGTTAACCTAAAAGTGGAAGGGGCCAGAATATTAAAACCTATCAAGAAAAAGTAAATTTTATAAAATAATTATTTGTCTGAAAAGCTTGACCCAAAAGAAATACTGAGATGCTTTCATTGTTTCATGTTGTTGGAAGTGCTATAAAACAAATATTGCTGTTGGAAGTCTTGCTCTAACAAATGTGTATATATAGTTATACATGATCTGTAGCTTTACTATCTTAAACTCCACCAAAGAGTGAGGATCCTGCTAATGGTAAAAGAGATCCTCCTAATGGTGGAAAGCTTTGTAGATTGTGTTTTCATCTCGGAATGCCTGAAAGTTAGCAAGTATTTGCTGAATTGATTTCACTAGATATGACTGAATTATATGCATATTTTCATAAATGTAAAAATAATTTACTATTGCTATTCATTTGTTTTCAAGTTATTTAGCAAAATTTTGAAAGTTTTGGATGAATAGATTGAGTTTTTTTAGTAAGCCTGGGAAAGTGCTACTTATAAGGTCTCATGAATACATTGCAGATTCAGAATTGCATGCATATGGTCATTGTTATGTGGGTAGAAAATCACCAAAAGTGAAATGTAAACCATTCTGGCCATTGTGAGTTGACACTTCACCAATGCAGTGATTGTGGGCATTAGGATTCTAGGTATTAACTTGTTTAGAAGTTAGTGTACTATGAATATATTATTAAAGTAGGAAAGATATTGTTAAAATATGCTTTTGACTACCCCCTTAAAAGGGTACTAAAAATACCAAAAGAAGGCATACATTGAGAAAATTGAACTCTACGCATAAGAATAAAATCTGTTACCACAGGAAAATTGATTTGTATGAAAACTGAAGTTAACAAAGCAAAATAAAAAGTGACATCACTATAATTCATCAGTGAGAACAGGACTGGTTTACTTCTAATATTACATAAATATCACTAGAATCAGTCAATCATGTAAACATTTTGATTGATTGATTGATTGATTGAACCAGGGATTGAACTCAAGACCTTGAGCTTGCCAGGCAAGCACTTATTCTGCTGAGCTACCTCCTGGCCCCTAACATTTTATTGTTAAATGATTGCTATAGTTTATCTTTTGCTGCATGTCTGTCAATTTAACTGAGACAATTTCACAAAATTTTCGATCCAGTAACATTTTTGACTCAAGATATTGAAAGGGAACTAAAAAAAAATTTAGAGGAAATGGTGGAAATTTTCCATTTAAATCAACTTATCTTGTTTTTGTAGTTCAACTTATGAATATTTCCAATTTAAACTTGTTATAAAGTTGACAGTGGAGGGGGCTATAGCAATGACAAGAAGTTCAGGATCCACCCAGAACAATGAACAATGACAGGTTCTAGCTGTCGTTGTATCATAAATGAAAGCAAACCAAAACACACACACACACACACACACACACACACACACAGACAGAGAGAGAGAGAGAGAGAGAGAGAGGATTAAGAATGTTAACACTGCAAACGCTAAAAATAGGCCATGACTATGAGGCTATTACATGTTGTACACATATTTGAACATTCTAAATAAATATAAGTGGAAGAAAATGATACTGCATTCCTTTACAGATAATGGGGGAAAATGTAAAGAAAACATTTTACTTTAAGTCTCAAATCAAAAATAGTTAAAAGTTTGTGAAGTCTTATCCAAAATGACTTCTTTAATATATAAAATTAAAATTAAACTCTAATTCTCAGTTTGTGCTAAATCTGTTGAATGCTTCTAGGAGAAGAATGAGAATATTTTGAAATGTTCCTAATCTTTATGGATCCAGGGTTAAAATCATTACCATGTCCAGATAAAGATTTTCGGAAGTTTGTATGAGAGAAAGAAAAACCTGATGGTTTGGAAAGGTGTGATGGATACGGATGAATTCTTGCCCTTCTTACGTGAAAATAAATTGTCTTTCAGTGTTGACTTGGCTGCAGACTCTGAGTCTGTATGTATTTGGAGGTCAGTGCACAGCAGGGTGGCCAGAACATAAGGAAGAAAACTGTGGTGGAGCCATCACGTGTAGACCCGGTGGGAAAGGGTGTGAGGCATTTCATAGACTTGAAGCATGTGTAAATTATGGAGGCATGTGTGTATGTTTGGGTCATTTTATGGATGTATAGAGATTGAGTGTATTATTTTAAGAATTTATACTTGTAAATTTTCATAGTGTCTTCATTTGAGCTGTTAGCTCACATTTTGAAGAACAGAGTGAGATAGGAATCTCAATCTCCAGTTTATAATTCTGGACAATCCTTCCCTTGTCTGGTACCTTCATGAGGATGATTGAAAGAAAAGGCTTAGCTAGTGTTGTCACCCACAGAGCCTACCTCTTTCCTTGCCAGCATAGAGGTATCAGGAACTTGGACTTTCAAGAATGGCAGCTCAGCCCTACAAGAAAGAATATTCCAAAAGGCACAGGTAGAAATACAAGGCTTCCAAGTCCTAAGAAGTCTTGGGATGCCGCTTGTGTTGAATTCTTTGGTAAAGCAAGCCACTAAATCCATCCTAGACTCAAGAGATAGGAAATAATTCTCCATCTTTTCTTGGGTGGAGTAGGGAAGCTCTGTGACCACATATAATCTCCTTCAGGCTAGTCTTTGTCACAAAGTATTTATATCCCTATCAAATACAAACTAGTTGTGTAGTTAGCTTCTTCCCAATCACCCAAAAGCATCAGCTCGTTATGGCCCTGAAGTCTAATGCTCATTATTTAAATCGGTTCAAGATGTGAATGAAATTTCTGTGTCTGATTTCTCATGTGTCCCATCTCCCAGCACAGTTCTTCTTCACCTTAAGGCTTAGGGACAAACTTATCTATCATCCTCTTCTCTCCTCCACACATTTAATATACAGTGATGACACAAATATAAGATAGCCACAGTAGACACTACCATCACAAAAGGGCAAAACGGAAGGTGTGTACCAGAAGGCCTGCAGCCTTCTGAATTCGACCTTGGCCTGTGTCTGTAGGTATTTACCTTGGGCTCATTTCCATCCCCTGGAAATGTTTCTCCATGACTCTTGGCCTTGACTCAAGGCCCCTTTGGCCTTTGTTTTCACTCTGCGTCATCTCTTCTTTTTCCTTCTTGCCAAGTTTGCAGTGAAATGATCTTCAGCCTGTTTCCTACCTGTGGAAATTTGACATGTAAATTCCTCTTTTCCTTTTCAGTGGCCATTTTGACTTTTAGTTTAAATACATATAATTTCTTCAACATTTTTGATTGGCCTCTCAAATTATCATCTATAAATCTAATTATGTCACATTATAATCTGTAAAAGCCACATCTCTTTTATTTCAAAAACATGCCTTGTCAATCTTGTGTTGAATGTTTGAGGGCTGTGGAACAATGACATTAATTCCTAGAAACCTATTTTTCATGTTTTTTTTTTGGTGGTCCACTCAGCCCACCCTGAGGGTGGGGCTGGTGCTGGGGATCGAACCATGGTCCCTGTGCATTTGCCTAAGCTTGCCTAAGCAGACTCCTTAGACCACTGAGCTATTTTGCTAGCCCCTGGAGGTCAGTTTTTCTAGCAGAGATGTCTAGAATGATTCTTAGACATTTTATTGGGTATATTCTTATTTTCTTTTGATGTTTTCACCAAAGGAGTATTGAGCTGCACTTGAAATCTTTTCTATCTTTGGCTGGCCTGATAACTCAACAGACTAAAGCATCTGCTTAGGCAGAGCGCAGCAGTCTGGGTTTGATCCTCCGCATGCCTGCCGCTGGCCCCACCCTCAGGGTGGGCTGAAATGGAGATTGAGACTGGGCATGGTTGGTGCATTCCTGTAATCCCAGTACTTCGGAGGCTGAAAAAATAAGAATCACTACAAATCCAATCTGTGTACTGAGACCCTGTAGACCCTGTAAAATACATTAAGAAAAAGAAATATTTCCTATTTTTAATCTTTACATGCACTGCATGTCAAGTTGGAAATTTGATCTTTGTCCTCAAGTGATTTATAGCTTGGAGAATATTTTGCTGGCAGAGATTAAAGAGGTACATAATTTTATTTACAACTTGAAAGTCCTAGATCTTTTTATCTCCTAAGTTCTGCTAAAAATCCAAACTTTTTAAAGTTAATTTCTCTCATACTTTCCAAGTTACTGAAGGTAACCCTCCTGTTAAACTTTCCACCACTATGCAAAGGTCCTCCATCTTCTACAACCTCTAACAGCATTTTCTTCATAGTCCTCAACACCTGTCTTCCTGGAGCCCTTCACCATCGCTTCCAGTTTCCTCTAGGCTTTGCCAGCTTCTGGCTACCACCCAGTCCCAATGCCAGTGCTACATTTTCAATATCTCAGATCTCTACTTCCAGGTATGAAATTTTGTTGGATTTTTTCTGCTTAATGTACAATAATTTACTGTAAAGTATAGGAAATTAGAACAATAAAGCATCTGATTATATTGTATGATTCAATAGGTCAGAAATTTGGGCAGACCTCATCTGGGTGATTCTTTTATGCCATGTGACCTCAGCTGCGGTCACTTGTTGGTATTCGGTGGCAGGGAACTGCTCTGAGAGATGGATTTACTTGCAGGCGTGTTGACTTCGTGAATATGGCTGAGTCCTTTTGACAAGACTCTAGTAGCATTTAGTAGCTTCCTTGGTTTAGGTGGGATTATCAGTAAGCATTCTAAGAGAACCAAATGGAAGTTTCAAGGCTTCTTATGACTCAGTCTTTGAGGTGACATTCATAATGCTACTTCTGTATTCTTTTGCTCAGATGTTACCAAATTAGCCCATATCAAGGAGAATGAGATAGCTTTCACGTCTCAGTGAGAATCAAAGCAAATAATTTGTGGCTATCTTTATCGTACTTGTTCTATGGCAATTGTTTAAAAATATATTATAAATTCACTGATTTACATATATTGATATTCTTTCATCCATTGCAACTATTTTTTATTTCTATTATGTGGTATAGTACATAATGCTTACACTTATTATGGGGAATTGGTGCATGTCCATAACACATACTAACTCCTTTTTCATCCTGTTTTCTTCCTTTCCCTACCCCCTCCCTCCATCTCTTGGTTCCCTTACCTTTTGCAAAAGGCCTATTTCCTTATTTTCGGTTATTTTTATTGATGCTCAAGTGATCTTATGTTTTGCTAGTGGGAATCTCTTTAGTTGACTTATGAATCCTTTAACAAGACTCTCTTGATGTTTAATAGCTTCCTTCTTGTATGACATATAAAATGGACATTATCTTGCATTTACCCAAGAATCCTGATATGTTTTTGTGAGAATAGTATTTGAGCTATAAATCGGTTGCTAACATCAAAATAATTGTGAAAATACATCATAAAATTATTTTTTTATAAAATGTAGTCAGATGTATGCTACTTTAGCTATAACAGACCATTTAGTCTTTTTCTCTCTCACTTTCCTTCTTAATCTTCATTTGGTGTTAGTTCTAAAAGTAACTTCATTTACTCTGCATCACCAGTTGAAGTTCCTTTAGTCATTTCTTTCTTTTCTTTTTTTGTTTATTAGAGAAGGGTCTACAGGGTGTTCAGGGTCTCACTACTAGGTTGGATTCATAGTAATTCGCCTGCTTACAGCCTCCCAAGAGCTGGGATTACAGGCAAGCACCACCACACCCAGTCCCAATTGCTGCCTCAGCTTGCCACGGGGCAGAGCTGGCAGGGTAAGCCAGGGGATCAAACCCCCAGCCCCTGCACCTGCTTGCAGGTGCTTTAATCCGCTGAGCTATTTGGCTGGCCCCCTTTAGTCATTTTGGTTTTTTGAAATGAGTTCTCTAATTTGTCTGGATGAGCTCATAGGAACATCATTTCTGAATTTCTATATGCCAATAACAGTATGTTGGTAACTTTCATGCCAATGTCAGATATTGTACAAAGTCTTTAGTGTTCATTTTCTTTGAGTAATCTGATTTTTTTTTTCTTTTGGTGGCTGGCTCAGCCTGTGGTGCTGGGGATTGCACCTCTGTCCCTGTGCTTAGCTAAACTTGCCTAAGCAGGTGCTTTAGACTGCTGAGCTATCTTGCTGACCCAGTTATTTGTTTTTCAAGGGACGTGAAGTACAACTATTGAAAAATTTAGTAACAATATAATTTTATTATTATTATAAATCACTCAGATTTATTTTTCTGGATAAACAAAAGAAATTTTTTTTCTATGTAATGTAAAGTAAGCACATATATTAACACCCATAGTTTTTTCTATGTAATTATGTGTTAATAACATATATTGAAAAAAATCTCAAGAAAATTATGCTCACATTGAAAAGTGTTTTTATAAAACTGTTTTATAAAATGTATACATGTATGTATGTATTGTGTGTGTGTGTGTGCGTGTGTGTGTGTGTGTTTGTTTCTGGGGATGGGGTTGGTATGGTATGTGGTGTTGGGGATCGAACTGTGGTCCCTGTGTTTGCCTAAGCTTGCCAAAACAGGTGCTTTAGTCTGCTGAGCTATCTCGCTAGCTGCTAAAATGTATGTATTTATTAATGGCAATACATTTGAAAACAAATGGTCTTATATGGATACTTTATTTAAAACAGCACAAAATAAACATGCAAAAATAAAATTCTTTTAAAAGTCATACATTTAACATTTGAAAGAGAACTTGTAAAAATTTAATTTCAAAATCTTTCTTCATAAATTTCTGTCCCTGAAAAGTCAAAATTAGTGCTGTAGAGTGGGTGGATCCAGGAAATAAGTTTTAAAATACTCTTCAGGTGGTTTTGATGTGAAGTTAGATTTGGAAGAACTGGCCTGAAGTTTATACTATGGATTTTTTAAGATGAAGAGCAAAGGTTTGTCTTGGCTCATGGCTTGGAGTTTTCTGTCTAAGACTGGGCAAATCCATCACTTCCATCACTGTGGGCTCCTGATGGTGGTGCCAGGTGGCAGTGGGGAGCGGGTTTCAGCCTACAATATGTTAGTCTTAGTCATTTTCCCCACTGCTGCGACTCCAAACCTGATACCACAACTCCAAGGAAGAGAGGCTTATTTCATACTGTCAGTTTGTAAATGTTCTGTAAGTCTGTCCCTTTATCAAGTTAAAATAATATATAAAACTAAAAACTCTTACATGTTTAGATTGATCACTTTTCTTTAGTTCTTAATTAAATGCTTTCCTAAAACTCTACTTTAATGCTATGAAATTAGCTTTTGTTCTATTATGGGGAATATATTAAGCATATAAATTGTCCTTTGAATGTAGCAGTGACAATTTTGTGTTCGATTCAAATAATGGTTTTAACATAAGAGTCAAACACGTAGTGGTATAAAGCAGACCTCCCCTTCATGCTGCATTTTCCAGTGTGCTGGGATCTTTTTGGTCTACTCCTGACTCCCAGCTTGCTCTGTACCCTAGGGGCCTGGTTTTGGGACTGCTAAGTGACCTGTCTGCCCTCTGATCTCTTGTTGAATTCAAACATTTGCAGGCCCTATTGGAAGATCTGGCAGAGCGGAAGAGTATGATGTTAGAGAACTTAGCCTGTGTCCTGAGCCTTCACTGACCTTGAAAGGCTAGGGTCAAAATGTTGGCTGTCCTTGCAGCCCTTCTGTTTCTC
>NDGN011477313.1:0-23512 GCA_002564285.1 Tympanoctomys barrerae
TGGCTCAGTGGAATAAGCACTTCCCTGGCAAGCACAAGGGCCTGAGTTCAATCCTTGGTTCCATCCCCCCAAAAAAAAGAAAAAGAAAAAGAAAAAGAAACAAAATCCCAGTGTCCAGAATGAGAAAGTGTGTACTGAAGGTCATACATATAGTCAAAGGTTTCAAAAAGTCATCAAGAGTAACTTTATGTCAATCGACTTGAAAATTTAGATGAAATGGACAATTAGAAAATATGACATTGAAACTGATACAATATGAAATAGAAAAACTAAAAACTTTCAAGAAGTTGAATCCATACTTTAAAATCTGACAACTCCAGGTCTAGGCAGCTTCCCCAAGTGAACCCTGTCCAATGTCCAACACCATGGGACAAAATCCCACCATGTGACACAAGGACAGCAGTGAATGGGGCCTGACCTGTGCAGACTCCTGGGTGCCTGGGGCCACCTCCTTCTTGTGCCTTGGGGATAGTTATGTCTCTTCCCTAGGAGAGGAAACTCGCAAGCTGGGGCTGTTAGGTATGCTGGTGGGGGGAAGTGCTTGTTTCCTGGAAGAAAAACTTGATGAGAAAAGTTGATCTGACCCTTTAAAAAAAAGTGAAAAGACAAGCCATAGACTGAGAGAAAATCTTATGAAAATCTGTATCTGATAAAGGAGTAGTATCCCAAATACCAAGATAGCTAAAGAAAACAAAACAAACAAAACAAAACAAAACTAAACAATGAGAATATAAGCAATTGATTAAGAAACGTACACAAGCTCCAAACAGACACGTCACAACAGGGATGCCTAGATGGTTGGCACAAGCAGGGCATCATGGGTCACTGGGGGAAGGGCATTACAACTGGAAGAGCAGCCAGAGACAGAGCCCGGACACACCCAGCACTGAGGACTCTCTGGGGTGGGGTGCAGAGATGTACCTTAGTGAGCAGTGGTGGCTTTTTAGAAACTAAACTCACTTTAATCATAGTATGATTGTGTTCCTCAGGTTTACCCAAATGACTGAAAACTTAAATCCATAGGAGAACCTGCACATGATGATTATAGTGACTTTATTCATAACTGATGACATATGGAAGCAACTGAATTGTCCATCAGAAGCCAGTTATAAACTATGGTACATCCAGACAGTTGAATATTATGCAACCTTTCTAAAGGAAGGGGACTGTCAAACCATCAAAAGACTGGGAAGAAATTTAAGTGCATATTACTAACCAAAAAAAGCCATCTGAAATGTGTCATTCCAACTGAATGACATTCTGAAAAAGGTAAGGCTTGGGGCCCAGGGAAAGAACGGTGAGGAGTACGGGGCTGTGAAACTGTTCTGTGCTGCATGGTGAAGTACCGGCCACCTCAGGTCTTCCATGGTTGGCAGTGTGGGCTCCTGGGCTGCAGCCAGTGCCCTGCACCAGCGCTAGGTGCTGTCTCCTCATGTCTGGGGCAGGGGTGAGGGACATCTGTTTCCTTTTCAGCAAACTCCAAACTATTTTTAAACAGTAAAGTATTAATTGAAAGAAAGCAAAAGCTCTACAAGTAAAAAAGAGAAGTGGTGACAACATTTGAGTGATCGTGAGGGCATCTTCTTGTCTGTGGACTGGTGGGCGGAGGGCACCTTGCGCTGGTCCACTCTGCCCTATGGGAGCCCATGCCTGTGCCTGGGAACTCACATGTGGTCATCTGACAGCCCCATCATGGCTTGGAGATGAATGAGGGAGTCAGAAGACTGGAGCAAAGTGGACCACCATACAATGAGAGTCCGTCAGATTGGCTCACAGATGGTCATGTGTCTGTACCCAGAACAGGAGACAGGCTCAGGGGACCTCACCTGGCCCAGAACTTGTCTCTTTATCTTATAAAACTGAAACTCTCTTCCTGGTAAGTATGAGTGCTATGGTTTGTGTCTAGAAGTCCCCCCAAAGCCTCATGCACTTTTAGATGGGTTTCTTCAGAGGCAGCTGAATCTAGAGTGTTTGATTGTGTAGTGCGAAGCTGGGATTAAGGGTGAGTGACATCAGTCCACTGATTGGATCAACACCACCCTAATCCCAGAAGTCTAGATAAGATAAAAGAGGCAGAAAGAGGCTTGTTTACCCCCTTTTGCTCCTCCTGCTTGCAGTCTACCACTACCACAACTGTTGCCACTTTGCCTTGGGGTCAGCCAATTATGGACTGAACCCTCTACAAACTGAGTTAAATAAGCATTGCCCCCTTTAACTTTAGGTGTTGGGTACTTTGTCTCAGCAATGAGGAAAGTGACTAAGATCATGAGCATCCCTACACTCTTGCTCCAGGCACCTGGCATTCTGCTCCTGTCCGTGATCTCTCCTCCAGTGTTCTGTGGATCTTGATGAGTGAATCACAATGTCCTTGTGTGACTGGCTTACTCCACTCAGCATGCTGTCCTCGGAGATCTTCTGTGCTGCGGCAGGAGCTGGTGTTCCCTCCTTTTTCAGGGCTGACCAGTGTTCCTTTAAAAGCTCATGTGGTTGAACCTGCTGAAAGACCTGGGACTGTTGTGAGTAAAGCTGCGAGCGCAGTACAGCTCCGCTCCTTCCGTGGCTGAGCAGTGCTCCCTGCACATGACAGTCATGAGATAAGAGTCCAAGAATTAGAATTAGCACTCACAGGCTATGTGACCGTGTGGTGGGTGAGGTGATGTCACGTATGTGTACCCACTTGGGCTAGCTTTTCTGAGTCCCGCTGGTGAGTGGGGTCATTGGGCCGGCCTCAGAGGATGCAGGGAAAAGGTCAGGACCACCT
This sequence comes from Tympanoctomys barrerae, assembly GCA_002564285.1. NCBI lineage: Eukaryota > Metazoa > Chordata > Mammalia > Rodentia > Octodontidae > Tympanoctomys > Tympanoctomys barrerae. Next base: position 2,762 of record NDGN011477313.1, read on the forward strand.
GCAGAGCAAACTGCCATGGCCTGCCCTGGGGTGGCTGTCATGGCTGCAAGGCCTCTATTGGCTCCTGGAGGACCCTCCTATTTCTGCAGAAACTCAGGAGCTTCCTGGGGCTGGGCAGAGGGTTCCCTACACCAGGCAGAGACTATGCCCTCCTTTCCCCGGAAGCCTGGGACCTTGGGGTGAGGCTGCTTCTCCGCAGGAAACTTGACCACCCTCAACCCAACAGGGCAGGGATTTGGCAGGCAGCTGCAGCTCTGTCTGAGCTGAGGGCACCTAGGGCGGAGCGGAGCAGCGTGGGAAGGTGTGGGAGCGAGTCCCCGCCAGGGCTGTGACACGAATGAACGCCTGGGCAGAGTGAGGGGACGGATGGAAAAAATGAGTTCAAGGCGGCGGCTGCTTTACGGGAAGGCGGATGCAAAGTGCTGACTGGCCCGTACCACTTTCTCGGTTCTTATCTGAGCCGCTGCCACCAGCTGGTAGCCTGTCCCACTGATGAGTGCCGAGTGTGGTGGCCCTGCGACCACTTCCTCCCTGCCTGCCTCGCTTTTTCTGTTGACTATCAATTTGAACTCATATTCTTTTAAACACAAAATGTGTTAAGCAGTGAGATTTTTTTAAAAACTTTTTTTTGTGTGTGTGTGGTTCTGGGGATTGAACCTAGAGCTTCCTTACTGAACTACATTCCTAACCTATTTTTTTTTTCCTTTTTAAAAACTATATATTAAGACATACCACTCAGTTGCCCAGATCAGATTTTCTATCCCCCATGTCAAGTTTCCAGGGTGCTGGGATAGTAGCCACCAACCGCCATGCCCGCCTAGCAATTTTGGCGTTTTTGATGCCCAATTCCCTTGTCTTTTTGACATGATCCAACTTGTGTCCCTGTCCTGGGCATTCTGAGTTGCTAGTGCCACATATCTGCCTCGCGCACTCCCAGTCCAGAGCAATCTGGTTCCACTGTTAGGCCAGGTGTTCCACATGGCAGGGTCCCCAGGCGATGGGGACTTGAGCCACTGTGTATTGGGGCCAGCTCTGGGTGACTCTGCCTTGGCAAGCCCCGTGCAGTGAACCTCTGCATGTCCTGTCACTTCCCAGTGCTGTCAGTGACTCCAGGGATGTACTTCTGTGGAGACTGACAGAACCAGTACAGCACTGACAACGTGTCTTGTCCCTTCCAGACTTCTGCCAGTCTGCCAGGAGCAGTTTTAGTATTTTTTTTCACTATTATCATAGATAGCTAAGATAGAAATTAACAGGAAATAAGAGGAAGCAGGCCCTCAATGGAGTCCTTGCAGAAGATGAGACACATCAAATTGTGACTGGAGATAAATTTGAAGACAGCCAGTCCTGAAAGCCACCCTAAAAAGAGACAGCAGCTTGAGGCCATACTATAGTCAGCATCACCTACTCCAGAGAGTCCACTTAAGGTGTCAGAAGAATAGGTGGGTGACCGGAACACCAGGACCCATATTCCCATCCTTTTCCTGGAATGCCATTAGAAGTTATAGATAAACTGAAGTTAGTAAGTCCACTGTGTGCCATTGCTATGTGCTTCACTTCTGTATTGGATCAATATTAGCTCAACTATTTTGTAATCTTATAGGTCTATTACAGTTGGACTCACAGTTACCTAGGTTGTGATTTTGTGTAGAAATTACATTAAGACAAAGCCTCAGTGGCAACCACTGTCAGGACCTCCTGTCTCTCAGGGGCCATCTCAATAAAACTTTCCTAGTCTTAACTTCTTTTGTTCTTATATCCATTTTTTAATTATCCAGGTGCGAACTTGGAATGTTTGACATCTAACAGGTTGTGAGTCATTTCTCTGTGATGTTATGAATAAAATTGGATGTCCTTCCATTGCTTAGGGATATCCATGCACATATATGTATGCACCGGTACATATATGGCATGTGTACACATATGGATAAGTATACAACAGGCATGCCCACACATATACACAGATGTGTGCAATATGCATTCATATGTGCACATACACAAGCATGTGTGGAACATGTGTACAAACACATAGGTACACATGCATCATTGTACACATGTACATGCAAGGTATGTATGTGATACACATGTGTATGCACACCGGTGTGCAACATACATGTATATACACACATGAACACATGGGTATGTATGCATGTGCACACATTTATGGTTGTGTGCACATACATTTTGGTGAACTGTTGGTTACCTCTGCTCACTTTTCTGCTGTAAAAACCTGGCTCAGATTTTTAGATCTCTATATAATTTGTATTTATATCTGTGTGGTGGTGCAGATATTTCTCTCAGTTTGCTAATGGGTTTTCCCAATGCAGAAGTTTTGTTTTCCTGTCTGTGCAGCTGAGTGCATCACCTTCTCTGTCTTCCCCTTGGCGGAGTTTTTGGTAGCCAGCTCAGCTGTGGGCTGAGGAGTGCAGCTGCGCTCCCCTTGTTTCCTGGAGGTTCCCTGTACACACTGTCCTCAGGTGGAGGCGAGTGTGCTGCACACATCTGGTCCTCACTGAGTCCCTTCCCAAGTGGCTGCTTGGTCCCAGCACCCTATGAGGCACCTGCCCTCCTTCCATCGGGATCATGAAATCAGCTACCCTGTCTCCAAAGCTGATCCGGAATCTCCTGGCCCCACGATGGTTCTTTCACTTCTTTCTCAGTTATAAATGTTATAAAGGTGTTACAATTCCAAGCTAGGCTTGGTGGTGCATGCCTTTAATCCAGACCCTCTGGGAAGCTGAGGCAGGAGGATATAAGTTAGAGCCCAGCCTTGGTAATTTAATGAGATCTTGTCTCAAAGCATAAAAAAGGGCTGGGGATGTAGCTCTATGAAGGTCCTGGGTTTAACCCTCAGTACTGTACTAGAAGCAAGCAAGCAAGCAAATTACAGTTCCAGAAGTGTGTTCATTGGGGTAATGTTTAATCATAGTGTGGGCAGGAAGAAGGGTCTTTAACTTGGAGACATTTGCCTGAGTCCCCATCTGTCTCGTGGTTGGACACGCCTCCAGCAGTGCCGCATGTTTCCCCAGGTGCCTTATCTCACTCAGGGCTGAAGAGGTGAGGTATCCTGAAAGCCCAGGGCAGTCTCTGTTTTCAGCTCCTCAGCTCCTCTTTGCTGCTTGACTAGGTTCTTGTGCTGGGTTTCTGTTTAGATTCCTGGGGTTCCCACCTGAGCCCACACTGTCTGAGGAGCTTGACTTCCTTGCCTGTCTCCGATGTGCTGACTCCACTTTGCCCGGGGCAGCTCAGAGGGGGCTATTGTAGCAGGGCTGTCTACTTGGCATCATTGTGGGCAGCCAAGGTCCTGGTGAGGTGGTGGACGTGGAGCTTGAGTGCCTTGGGGAGTCTTTGCAGAGGCCTGGAGCAACCCACCCCCTGCAGCAATGGCCCACACTGGGCGCAAGCAGGTAGGATACAGGTGAACAGCTTGCAGACACGCAGGGGACGCCTTGGACATCCTTGCTGGCTGAGGGTGCCTGGGGCTGTGGGAGGTAAGTGGTTTGCGGGTGCATAGTTGGCTTGTTAGCTAACTTCTCAGTTGCTCCCCTTGGCTCTCAGCAGCTTTCCTTTGCCATTGTATCTTCCTGCGTTGAAGCCAGCTGGCCATGGGCTCAAATCTCTAGAAAATCTGAGCCAAGCTGAGCCTCCTCTCCTTTCACTTGTGGGTTGAGTATTTTGTCCCAGCAACTATGAAAGTGATTGCAACAGCCTACCTCCCCAAGCAGTGAGGTTCCCTACTCACAGGTTGTGAGTGCAGAGTTGGGGCCATGGGGACAATGCCTGCCTCAGGCCATAACACCCACCTCTCTCCGACCCTCAGGTCAGCCTGCTGTATGGCCTGCAGGCACAGCACAAAACTCAGAAAACTTTCATCATTATTTAATTGTAACTCCACAGAAACAAATGAGAGGGGCTCCTCCTCCCCTCCCTGTGCAACTTCGTCAACCCTGGGCAGGAGCCTGGCAAGGCCTCTTTAACACTGAACGGGCACAGAGCCTGCATTGCCCCAGCCCCTGCCCAGAATCCTCCCCTCCTCATAGTGGGGTGGGGCCCTGTCCTGCTCCCTGTCCTGGGTAGGCAGGGCTGGGCTGAGGTGTGTCCTTGGAAGCAGGTGGGTTTGGGTTTGACTATTCCACACATGCCTTAGGTTCCCTCTGTAGAGAGGCCCGAGGAGCTTCCCAGGCAGGTGTGAAGGTCAAGGTGACTCCTGCAGATGGGTGAGGGTGCTGGCGCCTCCTCCTGCTCTCTGCAGCTTTCTTTTATGAAAACTTTTCCAAGCCTGGATGGGTCTGGAGATTCCTGGGTCCCTCCCATGTGACATTGCCCCAACAAAGTGAGTTGTGGACACCCCCAGGCGTTGTGCTTGCCTCATGCTGGGATCCTCTTGCCATGGCAGTGCCCAGGCAGTCTCCAGCCAAAATCCCTGTAACCCACAGGGACAGTGCCCGAGCCCCTGACCATGTACAACTGTACATGGGAGAGCTGTACGTGAGGGAGAACACAGGCCCAGCCAGCTCTGTTCTAACCATGTTGGCACCATGACTGTGCCCGCCCTCCATGCCAGGAAGAGGGATGTAATTAACCCAGCTGATGGTGAGTCCTGAGTGGGTCTGGCATAGGAGCAAAGCTGTCATGACCCAGCACCTCGCATACCCTAAATCTGGGGGCTGAAGGATGTGGGGGTCTGAGGAAGTTGATCAGAGGGGCCAGGAGCAGTGTCCGTCTTGCTGCCTTGAAGGCTGGGGACCCTGGAAGTCACCAGCTGAGCTCCTGTAGCCTAGAGAAGAGGCACCTAGAATTTCAGGGAAGACAATGGTGGCATACTCTGTGTGCACCGAGGAGGCAGGGGCCTCTGGGGTCTTCTCTCGTCCCTGGAAGTCCAGCACCCCATAGTCCATGGTGAAGATGGGCACTGCTGAGGGGTCTTCCTTCTTCAGGGAGAGAAAAGGGGTGTCGGTGCCGAGCATCAGCAAGGGCCAGACTCCACAGTCTCAATACCCTGTCCTCTTTCTAAGAGCAGCTTCAGCCCGGCTGCTGACCTCCAGGGCCTATTGGCTCTTTCCTCACTGTCTCTTTCTGTGTGACAGGGATGCAGCCCCTTCTCTTTGGCTCTTTCCCTCTCTAAACTGTCCTGCAACGCTTAGCAGATTTAGTTTTCCATTTTGCTCTTGCCCATCACAGGGTAGGTGACCTCATGGCACTCAGGCTGCCAGCTTTGGGGCAGCAGAGTGTGTGTGGTAGCTAAGACCCTGCACTGGGGGCCTGGGAAAGCCTGGGAGGGAGACAAAAATCAGGGGTGGGAGGTTGCCCCTTGATAGAGGCCAGACTCACCAGGGGCTGCGCCTTCCTCTCAGCTCCTTCAGCCTCTGCAGAGAAGCACATTTGGAATCAAGTGGCTGATGCCAGTCCTCCTCCCTGGAGCAGGGTCTTAGCCAGGGTCCCCATCTGGGTGGGGGCAGCATCAGCTGGGCCTGAGCTTTTCAGTTCTGGAGGGAGTGGGTTTGGGAGGGCGCCATGTCTTCCCTCATCACAAGAACACAAGCTTCCATGGAGCAATGGGAGCCTTAGCTGGACAAAGATCAGAACACCTATTCCTGCTGCAGGGACACATTGTAGGTGGCAAGGTGTGTGTGTGGTGTGCTAACATAGCCCACAATGGTAGTCAAGATGTGTGTGTGTGTGTGTGTGTGTGTGTGTGTGGTAACACAGCTCCTCAGGGGTGGGCAGCTATATGGCTTTATAAAAGGAAATGTTGGATTTGGGGCAGGAATCAGAGGCCACCAAGGGTGTGGACATGACCTGTGGTCTGAGGCCTGGGGAAGCGGCACATCTATGACAAACTTACCCGGTACAGTCCTGGAGAATACAGCAGCAAGGACCCAGGCCAGTAGCAGCAGCACCGGGACACCCACTAGGACACTCATGACCCCAACAACCAGGCCTTGAAGGTGGCCCACCGGCGTGGGTGAGGGACTGGGGTGCGCTGTGGGGAGCTCCAGGACTCTCTCTGGGGACCCCAAAGACAGGAGTCAGGGATCGTGGTAAGGAACTCTGCAGTGTGTCCCCGCACTTGGGCCACCTGCCTGGTCCTCGGAGGGCAAAGGCTGCTCCACTGGACCTGTGGCGACTGGCCCTGTCCTGGCCAGCAGCGTGCAGGAGGGCCAGGCACAGCAGGCACAGAGGTGCTCGTACTGTCCTTCCGGTGGGCCCTGCCCTCCCTCCATCAGCTAACCAGGGCTTCCTAGACCAGAGGCCTTGCCCCACCTGTCACCGTGAGCTCTGCCCGGCAGCTTTCCTTGATTTCTGCCTTGGGCCGAAGCGAAATGGCCCCACACAGGTAGACACCACTATCATTTCGCTGCACGGAGAGGACACTCATCTGGAAGCTGTGACCATCTGGAAGCTGGGTCACCTGGAAGCGAGGGTCCAGGCTGCTGTCCCTGGGAAAGGCAGCCAGTTTATCGGTCTGGTTGCTGGGGCTCAGCCGGTACCAGTTCAGCACAAAGTGCTCTGATGAGTTGGAGAAAGTGCAGGTGAAGGTGGCATTGGCACCCTCAGGTACTGAGAGTCGCGCTGGGGAGAAGGAAGGGCTGCAGGACCTGTTGGGGGGCTCTGTGAGAGAGAGAGAGAGAGAGAGAGAGAGAGAGAGAGAGAGAGAGAGAGAGAAGGTGGGCAGCCATTAGGTGCTGCGTTTCTCCTGGGTGCTTCACCCCATGGCAAGATGTTTCTTTGACTAGGGTTCCGATTCTAGTTGTTCTGAGGACCTCAGCGCCCTTCCCCGTTGACTCTAGATTGCTGCTTTCAGGTAGGTTGGGCAAGCCCCCACAGATGCTTGGGTGGTCTCTTGTGGGCTAGCCTGGTGCTGTCTGCCCTACCCTTGTGGGGGAATGGTCGCCAGGAAGCAGGCTTACTAGGTGGAGGCAATGGGGGTCTCAGCAACAGAGAGGTGGCAGTTGGGGTAGTTAGTGGGAGTTCGAGCCCAGCTAGCACACTGCTCCACAGGTAGAATGGAACCTCTGGCCAGGCCCCAGTACTATAGCAGGCCCTGCTGTGGCACTGTGCTCCTCATCTTGGCCCAGGCCCAGCTCCCTGATGTACGAGTGTTCACACACAGTCTACACTTGCATATGGCCTCCATGCTGAGAAGACCTCAGCAGTGTTTCCTCTTCACAACAACACAGGGATGGACATCAGAGCCCAGGGCTTAGAGCAGGTGGCCTCATGACCTGCTCACTGGGCTTTACTGCAGAAAGAGCCTTTACAGTGACTTTACAGAAAGAGCCTCCATGGACTCAGCACCTGTCAACCATATCTGAGGTCCCGTGTCACACAGGAAGCTGTGTTCTAAACCCCACTAGGGCCCCCCAGGGGCCTGGGGGGCCATATAGCAGCAATTTCCTGCTCATCATAGCATCTGTCCTAGGACACAGTGTGTGGCTGTGGCCAAGACTGTCATTTGCATCCCTTTCTGTGTTTGCCCCTTGTGTCTGCTCTATGCCTTGCTCCTTCCTTCCTCCTTTGCTTTTGGGCCTAGCTCTATCCTGGATGACAGTATAGGTTGGGCCTGGCTGCCCACACAGTGAGGGGAGCAAGGCTGTGGTTGTCATGACTGTGGGTCCTATTCCAGGGACAGTGGGGCCTCCGGGGAATGCTTAAGGGCCAGCCTTACAGGGGGCCATGGATGTTTGAGACCAGTGCTCCTGTTCAGGAAGGAAGTGGCTACTTGGAAGGATCTGTCCATAGCTGGGTGAAGGCTGGAGGATTCCAGGTGGCAGTTGGGCTACAGAAGAGATGCCACACTCACCCAGCTCAGTCTCCTTCAGGCCACTTGCCTGCGATGCACAGACAGGGAAGGGGAGTCATGCAGTGTTTGTGCCTTCTAGCAAATCCCTTATACCTTGAGGGCAGCACAGACCCTGAAGGCCCTAGCAGGTCCTTCCTCTGCCTGTGGCTGCCCACCACACACAGCTAGCAGGTCACACCAAGCTGTCCAACATGTCACATTAGGAATTTCACTGATGAAATTCCTGATTCAACTGATGAAATTCCTAGGCATCTTTTTCACATAGTAATTCAAGAAACATAGACGCCTTTTAAATGAAAACCTTCAGTAGCCCAGCTCAGTGACACATGCCTGCAATCCCAGCTGTTCATGGGGCTGAGGTAGGGCATCACAAGTTCAAGGCTAGCTGTAGCATGCTTGCCTAGTATGTATGAGGCCTCAGTTCCACCTCTAGCAGGACATGAAGAGGCCAAGTCTGGCCCATTGTGGTGGTGTATGCTTGTAATCCCAGCACTTGGGAGGCAGAGGTAGGAGCATCACCAGGAGTTCTAGTCTAATCTGGGCTACATAGTGAGTTCAAGGCCGACCTGTACTACAAAGAGAAACCATGTCTCAAAAAGGGAGGAGGCAAGTCAGGGAGAGGCCGACCATGTGAAGGCTGGGGCCTTGGGACACAAGGATGTCTTGATGGATGGGTCTCACTCTGTTTGGGTCCTTATAGTGGCTGCCCCCAATCCCATGCCTTGCAGGGCTGGTTGGAACCTGAGCTTCATGTTAGAATCCCTACCAGGCTAGTGGCACAGAAGTAGAAAGATGAGGGGCACAGATAAATCCATCCTTTCTTCTCACGGAAGATGGTCTTACAAGGGACTCAAAGGCCAGGGCTCCTGAACAAGTGCCCCACTGTCCCAAGAATCCATTGTGTATTCTCAGAGCCGTGCCTGGCTCCCTTAAAGTCCATAACCTAAGCTGCACCAGACTCAGTGCCTCTGGACCTGTTCGTGTCCACCTTGGCTCTGGGCCTGACATAGCACCACCCTATCCCCCAGTAGAAGCTCCTTGAAGGCTGTACCTGTGTGGCAACATCTGTGATCCCCTCTTCGGGGTCCCGAAACCCAGGATCCCCTCCCAAGCTGTCCCACTGACCCCCAGTCTAGGTGCACTACTCTATCCTCCAAGTCTACTACCAAGGGTGGGCCTGAGCCACCAAATAGATCCCTCAGTCTCAACACCACATGACTGGAGAGGTCCCTGGGGATCAAGGAGGACCCCATCTCAGGCAGTCCCAAGGCAGGGCCCCCTTCCCTCCTGCATAGGCCTTGCCCTCCAGGTAGGCTCTGACTACTTAAGTGTTCAGCCGTCTTGGCCTGGGGCTGGTCCTCACCCTGTCTTTCCATGGTTCTGGCCCGTGGCCTCCATGCTTGAATGGTCATAATTTGGTGGCCTCGGCTGCCCTGGGCTCTCCATTGAGTCCCTACATGGGATCCTGTCCAGTGGGTCTAGACCCAGCCGAGTCCTTTCCATCATATTTCTGTTTGGATCACTTTGTCCTTCACCAGTGGGCCTTGAATCAGAACCCTGGTACCAGGGACCTCTTGGAGTCCCTCAGCTGAGTGTCTGGGTGAGCCCTTGCCCCCTGCCTGCTGACTGAGGTTGGGGCTAGAATGTGGTAACCCTTCACCTGTACTAGGACTCCTCTCCAGGGAGCCGGGAACACCTGCCTCCTGTCAACCCCAGGCTGTCCAGTCCCAGACCTCCATGCCTGAAGCTCCTACTGTGGGCCTGGCTGTGGTCTGACATTTTTCCAGAGTTCAGTGCTAGACCCTTATCCACCATAGTCACGTGCTAATAGTGTCTGGAAGTGGGCGCTTCTTTATCTAAACCTGTTATGCTCAGTGACAGCAGCAGAAATTGACGTGGCAGCAGCCTCTCCTCCAGGAAGCCACCTGGCTTCTCTGCAGCTTGGGAGTCTCCCAGAAGGCAACATTCAGAAGTGACTGTGGCTAGGCTCCTGGGAACAGTGAAGTCTGGGGCGTTTCTGTGCCACTCTCTCACTTTCCCTAGGAGCCAGGAAGCAGGGTGACAAGAGGATATTGTGTCTCAGACCAAAAAGGGGAAGCTCAGAGGTGACATCTGCACAAGCTGAAAGCATTGTCAAGTGGACTCTTGGGGCTCCTGGTGACCCAACAGCTCTCTTGCATATTATTCTGTGCCCAGAGCAGCTGCCCAGCAGGGAGGACCAACTCCAGAGGTGCTCTTGGCTGGTGTGGGGTCCCAGAGCACTTCACAGCCCTGGCCAGGAGAGGAGTGGGCTTCAGTGTTGGCAGCCAGTGCACAGGGGGTCAAGCATCACAGCCCTGTGTGCTGTGATGAAGGCGGGGTGGAACTGTGCCCCCAAGCTGTTGCACGGGAACCACACTCCAGAAGCTTAGGCCCTCTGACCTCACTGAGAAGAGCATGGCTATGGTGGGCTTGTTCAGCAGGGTGTCATACTGGCACACAGTGGGCAGAGCGTTGCAAAAGGGGCACAGGTGCCTCCCCAACACGAATGAGGGCAGAGCCCAGAGAGACAATGTTGCCAGCCGAAAACTGCAAGGTGGTCTGGGGCACCACATGAACACCTTGCCCTCAATTCTCCAGCCTCAGAACTCCAAAGTGCTGCCTCCCTGGCTTTGTCAGCAGTTGCTGGTGTGAGGCCTAGGTTCTGTAATGCATCGCCAGAGGCCTACAGCTGTCCAGGACAGCTTCCTTCTGGACACAGGCCCAAGTCTTCCTCCCATTCCAAGCTGCTGGGGTTGGGCATCTCACAAAACACAGTAAAATGCCCACAGGGAACATCCAGATAAATACACTAAGCACATTTGGCAAGAAGACTTCAGGGACAAGAGAAACCCTGTAGCCAGGGTGGTGGGTTGGGGACAGGAAGAGCAGGGCATTTTGCCAACAGTCCCCAGCATGTGAACCCCACCAGCACAGCTGGAATGTGGGGAGACCTGGCCCCTGCCTTCTGGACCCTACCTCCAACAAGGTGCCCCATGGGCTCTGGGACCACCATCTCCAGTCAGTGTCCTCCTAGGGGTCCTCACTGTGACCCAGGCTTCCCTTAGAGTGTCAGCACAGAGGGACAAGAAGGTCCTGGGGAGGAGGCACGAGGGTATTGTTATTGGCCAGTAATAGTAAGGGCTAAGTATTGAGCAGTGGAACTGAATGTGTTTGTCAAAAGAAAAGAAATAGTCCAAGAGAAAAAAATGAGGAATACGCTGCTGCAAAGTTCGCATGGCCAGGTTACTGATAGCAGCATATCATAGGTGTGATTTTTAAAAAGCCCTCCTCTAAAAGTTTGACTATTATTAACAATACCAATATGGTCTGTCTTTAAAACAGATTTGGTTTTAGTTTAATGTTGTTTATAGGTTTAAAAAATAAAAAATATTTTAAAAAGTAAGGGCTGGGACCTTGGGACATGAGGACACCTGGATGGGTGGGTGTCACCTTGTCTAGATGCTTGCAGTAGCTGCCACCCGCTACATGCCCTTCCAGGTCCAGAAAGAAGCTGGGTTCCCAGGCCAGGCCAGTGGCCCAGGGGCAGAAGGACTAGGGGCATGGGCAGGGTGGGTCCTCCCTGCCCTGAGTGACTTGTCTTACAAGGAGCTCAGAGGCCAGTGCTCCTGAACTGGACACTGCTTCCCCAGAGACTGCTATGGACACCCAGAAATGTACCTGATTCCCTTTGAGTCCATACCCAGAGTGACCCTTGTTATAGCCACCAGCGGCTGCCAGCTCCTCCAAGGGGTTACCTCCATCCCAGGAAAACAGTGGAGACAGGCGATGTGCAGGCCAGGTGCAGTGAAGCCAGGGCTGTGGTCTCACAGAGAGGGCTGATGAGCCCATCTCGCCAGGCCCCCAGGACTAGCTGAGGGGATAGAGGTCCTGCCTGCCCAACAGCAAGGAGGGAACGGTTCTGTCAGTGCAGAGAGGGCACCTGGATACCAAATCCACACAAGACAGTTTAGGATACTGGGCCTGACCCTCATTGACAGGGACGAGGACCCTGATTTGCCCCAGGCTGCCCCACGCCACACGCACACCTACCTAGGAGCCATGCGGGCCTCCATCCCAGCTGCAGGATTAACCAGAGGAGCGGCCAGGGCACCTGAGAGACCCACATGCCCAAGCGCCAACTCGCACCTCCTGTCAACGGCTGCCACCTCCTCAGCTCAGGCAGTGGAAAGGAAACTGTCCCATATCATACTGGAGGGAGGGGACGTGCCCTGGGCCGCCCGCCCCCTCTTCCTCCACCCCCACAGGGGCGGGGAGAGCTGCTGGCAGAATGGGGGAGGGGCAAGGGGGAGGGGAAAGCTAGGGAAGAGGGAAATGGGGAGGGGTGGAGGATGGGGGATGAAAGAATTGAGTGAAGGAGAGAGAAGAGACAAGGGAAGGAGGGAGATTGTGACAGAGTGAAGATAGTGATGGAGTGGGGGCAGCTGCCTGCCCCAGGAAGGGTCTTTCTGGCTCTGACCTTTGCTGGGGCAGTGTATGTCTACTTCCTTGCCTGTGTCTTCCTCCTGTCCTCACCTGAGGTGCCTCTGTGTCCCCCTTCTCTTTGATTCCTGCCTGGGCTTCTGGGCTGCAGGAAGGTGGATCTTCCTCCTCCAAGTGTGGCCATTGAAGACCAATTGAACCACTGGGGTCTGGCAGGATCAGCAGGGGAGCAGCTTGGCCAGGGACAGGATGGGGCACTGAGTGCCTGGGGCCTTCAGATCTGGGACTCTTCCTCTTAAGGCTGTGGAAACAGGACACTGTCCTCTCCTGTGGGCTCCCTAGATGGCCCACTGCCCTTCCCCGAGAAGGCCAGCCATGCCCTTTTGCTTTCAAGGACCTCACCAGGCCCCACCTACCTCAGCCTCCAGTGGGGAACTTATTGCCAGTCACCCTCCCTCGAGGTTCTGGCCACCCTTTGTGAGGCAGGTGGGTCATTTCGCTGCATTCTGCTGGAAGGTGTTATCACAGAGTAGAAAGCTGGAGGAACGCAGCTGCTGATATTAGTGATGAGACTGAGATAAGAAAGAACTTGCAGGCTGGAAACCCTAAGTTGCACCCCAGGGAGACCGTGGATGGTCTGAGCTAAGAATGAACTGAGTGTAGCCCCGATGGTGGCAGGAATGGATAAAGAGCAGCAGAGGTGGTAGTGAGGTGCTGTGCTGTGAACAAGGCAAATGAGGCCACTGCTGGCCTCATCCTTGGAGAAAATGGGCCTTCGGGACATCAGGGCACTGGCCTCTCGGTAGGTTGCCAGGGGCAAGGGCCTGGGTGAGTTCTGATCAGGTCCCCCACCTGCCATCTCTACACTTCCCAAGACAGAGCTTCCTTCATGACAGGTTAGGACCCTGGGTAGATTGGGGCTGGCTGGGCCCTCTACACTCCTTAGCCTCTCTCCCTAGCAGGAGCCTTATTCTCTCTGGGCCTGGGTGTGGGGTGGTAGACAGCACCCAGGCTAGGAGGAGGCCTGAGAGAACAGGCCTGTCACTCTTTTCCTGCTGCATGGTGTCGTCCTGCAAGAGGTTGTACAGAGCCCTGTGCACTCTGCCTGAGCTCTCATGGGCTCTGTAGAACTACAGGCAGCTCTCTGTCGTTCGCATCATGGAGGCAGTGAGAACTGGGGAGCTGAGGCCCACAGTTGGGGACCCTCAGAGGGACATGTGTGCTCAAGAGTTCCCACAGCGTGTGCATGTGGCCTCTGCAGGTGTTCAGGGAGGTTTTAAAGTGATCCCTCTTACTAGGCAGTGAAGAGGCCGAGGCCGCAGTTGGGGCCTAGTGGGAGACTCCTGAACCCCCTTTAGAAGTCTCCCCGGGGCCTCTGACCTCAGGTTTCCAAGGCGTCAGCCTCAAGGTTAGAAACCATGAGCCAGTGCAGTTAGAGAGTGGAAAATGGAGGACAGGGGATCCCCAGTGCTCTGGAGGCAGCAGGAAGTTTCCATCCCCGGGGACAGGGACAGGCTGGGGAAGTGAGGAGACAGGGCTACTCTGAAACTGCCCCTGTACGGCACTGTGTGGGTGGCCGCAGCGCCCCAACATGTGCTGGAGCCCAGTGAGTCCCATCCAGGCGCAGCCACCCACAGGACACCCGGGCTGGGCGGGAGACGCAGCCTGATTCACAGCTGCCTTGAGGTTGGAACAGGAAATGGTTAATAGTGTTTGCAAATAAAAACTTTCTGTTCATCATGTGTCTGAGACATTTCCCAGAAGCTAAAGAGAGAGCGGCTAATGCATCTGCCAAAGTAGGAACTGGATTTTTAAAAGCCAGATGAGGTGTTCCCACCCTTTATCCTATAGAAGAGTGAAGGCCCCAGAAAAGATGGAGGATGAGCGATTCCTACATGACTCTCTGATGCTAACTTCCTGGAGTGTGTTTAGTGGTTCAATTGTGGACTTAAGTTTCAGTTTTCTAAGGTGTTTGTTTGTGGGTACTTGCACAGTGTGTGTGTGTGTGTGTGTGTGTGTGTGTAGATAAGTATGCCATGTGCTGTATGCAGGCGAGTGTGCTTGTGCTCTTAGGTCAGAACCGTGGCCTCAGGGAGGTGGTTGTCTCTCCTGGACAGCAAAGACCCTAGGAGCCGAGCGGGGGCTGGGCCCTGCCTCCCCGGGGTCCCCACCAAAGGGGCCGGGCCAAATCACACGCTGGCTGTGTGACAGCACACTCGCCGCGGAGACAGTTCTTCCTGGCCTTCCCTGCCCTTTCTGTATCCTCTCTTCTGTCTGTGGTCCTTCTTGGTTTCTATCTCTCCCTTTATTTTTTATTTTAAAGAGAAAAAAACCCAATAAAAACCATGATACAGGATTTCAAATTAAGATAACAGAAAGTTAATAATAGTTAATATATTGTGCATTGTTATCTTCACAGTAGTCAGATTATAAGGTACAGGTGTCTTTGTCTCTCACTCTCTCTCCAACACACACACACACACACACACACACACACACACACACAATGTAGTGATGCCTACTGTCATCAAGACCCATATTCCTGGTCCCTCATAGGAGTGCTCATACACTTCTCACTTTGTTTGTGGGTACTTGCATAGTGTGTGTGTGTGTGTGTGTGTGTGTATGTGTAGATGAGCATGCCATGTGCTGCATGTAGGTGAGTGTGCTGTGTGCACTTAGGTCAGGGTGGGGGTTGTCTCTCCTGGACAGTAAAGACCCTAGGATCCGAGCAGCGGCTGGGCACTTAGGATGCCCATAGCTGACCACCCTTGTTCTGGAGCTCCGCCTGGGTTCCAGCCTCACCCCTCCCTCATGTGTGTGAGAAGGGTGGTCTCTACCACTCTGCCCCAGAGCTGATGCCTCTGCTGGCCTCCTGCTTCTCCAATGCTGCTCTGGGTGTCTGGAGAAGTCTGGTGCATCCCTCCCTGCACTTTGGAAGGGCTAACGCTGGGGTCCTCGAGGTCCTTAGGGGAAAAGGCAGGTCGGGACCTTGTGTTTGATCTGGAGCCAGAGGGAAGGGGGTGGGATCTGCTCCAGCCTTGGGAAGTTGGATGCCTTTGGGGACATCTGTGCTAAGTCTGCACAGATGACACTGTCAGGGCCAGAGAAACAGACAGGGTGACCTGAGGCTGGGACAGGACCAGAGCGGAAGGAGAAAGGATCCATACACAGTAGGCAGGCAGGTGGGAAGTGAGGGGCAGACAGCCTGGACTCAGCCAGGAGCAGGATGGGGCAGGGCAATGAGCACTGGTGACCTGGTGGGGCTGCAGCAGGTGTCTCCAGCCCATGGGTAGCAGGGCAGACCTCAATGTTGGACAGGTTACACAGGGAGGTCAGGACCACAGTGCACAGAATGAGCAAGATGGCTCACTCAGTGACTGCTTCCCTCTTCTAAGGGTTGCAGGCATGTGGGTCATGCTGGATCTCCTGGGAGCCTACTGAGTCACTTGGCGGGACCTGTCCTTTGAGCTGCCTCCACAGGCTGGAGATGTGTCTTTCCTTGCCGTCTGCCTGACAACTGTCTGTGTGAACTTCTTACCCATGGATGTTGAGGACAAGGAGGTTCAACAACTCCATGCTCCTGAGCCAACATCTCACACAGCCTTTATCACGCTGGCTGTCATCAGCAGCCACAGACAGGTTGAGGCCGAGTTGTGCTCAGTGCCTCACCCTCAGTGCCCTTTTCTAAGCCAGTGTCCTGACTGTTCCCTGCAACACCCCAGGATTCTGACAGGAGATGCCATATCGTGTCCTCTCCTGAGGATACCTTCTTCAGCATAGGTTGCCTAGGTCGCTCTGCTCTGAGCTTGTCCCTGACATGTGAGGTTGGCTACACCCACTGATTCTGCTGTCCCACTCGCCCAATGGAAACCTGCTCTGTCCCTGACTCTTGTGTCCCATCAAACTACTGTTACATACAGGATGTGGGTGAGTCTTACTGACAACCCAGAAAGACAGGAGCTAGGCAAATGCACAAAATATGTAACATGAAGTTCAACATTCCATCAATAGCACACACACAAGCAACAGTGGCTTGGCACCTGGGGTGGCAAGAGCTGGCTCCACGGTGCTCAGGACTGAGACAGGAGGAGCAGAACACGACCCTCAGAGGGCATGTCAGGGCATTGCTGTGATGTGCGCAGTCTTCAGGACAGGATTGCTGGGCCAGGCAGCGTTCAGAGGGCCATGGTGCCGGTGCTAAAAGAATGCACTGGGAATATAGAACGAGTGCCTAAGGAAGTTTATTGAAATACATGCTCTGAGAAATGACCAGGGGTCAAGAGAGGGGACCACACAAAGGGATCTGAGGGCAAGCTTTTCTATGGCTGCAGACCCATTTCAGGGCTGTGAGCTTTGAGGCATTCAGCAAGATTGGATGAGGGGTCAGGGCTAACAGTCCTGTGACATAATGGACACGGGGCAAGTGATCGTTTGTGATGAGGTCACACTTCAGCCACTGGATAAATATCCCAAAATAGTTGTTGAGACTCAATTTTCAGAGTGAAGGATTTCGGTCTCACTTTTCCACAGGTGTGCCTCTATGACATCATACGTGTCAGACTGAACATATTTACAGGAAGATGCATGGACTGGCACATAGATGTCAGTGTTCCCACTACAGCATGCTGATTGACGATCTCTGGGTGGTGGGATCCGGGTGATTCTGTCATGTAGTGATTTTCCTTTCTGCTTCCTGTTGCTGAGACAAATCAAGTTGCCCTGGAGATCATGCTGTTGTCAAGGCAGCTGACTAGCTGACACACGATGCAGGATGCTTCCTTGGGCCTGAGTGGGTCAGCTTGCACTGCACAGCCCAGCAGCAGCATGGATGGGCCAGGGGCAGATGTGTGGGCAGCACCTTTGCTCAACTCATGGCTGAGAGGAAGCCTCAGGACTTCTGGGTTCTGCACCCTCAAGATAGCCTGGTCACCGGGCACCTAGACCGTAGTTGTCTCCAGTACCGGCTGAAGGGGCTTTTGAGGTGCGGCAAGGGTTGGAGGTCCTGGAGTGGGTGGGGTTTGAGGGTGTCTCCCACCAACCCTAGCTGGGTCTGGTTCCTGAAGAGGAAGCCCTGATTGGAACCAGAATCAGGGCTTCTTCCTCAACAGGTGAGTTGGGCCAGGAGCTCCCTGTCCCTTTTGGGAAATGGCGGTGGCTAATGTGGTGTCCGTTGTGTGCATTTGGCTCCTTTCCCCAACATTATCTCAGATGTACAGGTCTTATGTTTCCACAGCATTGCTATTGCATCTTGTGGGCAAGTGGGAGCCGGGTAGTGCTTGGTGGCCTGAGGAATTGGGGAGCCATCCCCAATCTGGCTTTGAGGTGCAGAGGGGACTGGAGGGCCATTTCTGGTGTGATGACAGACACTATCAGTGTAACAGGGACATGGCCTGTGCTATGGAATTCTTTACCCTGCAAGTCATCCTTGGCCCTGTAGGGTGCCTTCAGGCTTCTGGGCAGGTGTCACTCTGAGTCCTGGGCAGAGGACATTTTTCTGCCCTTTGATACAGATGCCACTGCTCCCCAGTATTTGAAACCCGGTGGCAGGGGCATGCTGGGTCCTGGCAGTTTCAGCTCTGGACCAGTGCCATGCCTCTCTGTGAGGCATCAGTACCTCAGAGCCCAGATGCAGTGCTGCCCTAGGACAGTAGGGTGGGGGCCCATGCAGGCTGTCAAGGGTAGGAGTTGGGGGTGCGAAGCGCTTCTCACTCTCTGCTCCTCAAGCTTGAGGCTCAGACTGAAGGGAAGTAGAAGATCCATTCCTCAGTCAGGGGCTATGTCCATGTGAGTAGAGAACAATCCCACCACCCCAAAGTCTCCACAAGGGCAGGCTTTCAGGAGGCCATAGCTATGCAGCTATAGAGCAGGAAACCATGTGTCTTGGGGAAAAGGGTCCCCTGCATTTCCAGGAGCTGACCAGGGTCCTCCTCAGGGCATCCAGCCCAGCCCTTCCCAGGATCCTGAGTTTGTTATCTCTTGATCGAGGGAACAGGTGCCCAGGTGTCTTACTCTCATCAACTGGCAAATATATGTGTTCACCTGTGGGCATATGCCAGGCTATACCTTCCCAGGACTCCCCGAAATTCCCCACGCTCTGTATGCAGGTGCTTTTGATTTCCTTCAGCTGATGGGTGGAAAGTGAAATCACTCCTTCTTTTGGTGTAGATCACTTTTTTTTTTTTTTTTTGGTGGTGGTACCAGGGCTTGAACTCAGGACCCGGTGCTTTCCAGGCAAGTGCTTATTGCTACTGAGCTATCTCCCCAGCCACCCCTTCTTTTGGGATGGGGATCTATCAAGGTTCATCTCCCAGCTCCCTGCCTGCTGAGCCATAGCAGGGGCCTTGTTCTTCTGTCTTTCCCTGTCCATCCACAGTGGGTTGCAACTGACACATGCTAACCCCAAGCCAAAAGCAGCAGAGATACCTTGCAGATGCAGTAGGCTGATCCTGTGCCAGTGATGGAAGGCATTTGTGCTCAGTCTTTCAGACCATGGGGACACAGGCAAAGGGATGTAGGTAGCAGGCAAGGATCCCCAGGGATACAGAGCTTGTGCATGGTGGGAGGAGGTATAGGCCCAACTCAGCTCACTCTTCTGGTTGGTGGGTGAGGTTTATGGTTTGTGGGATGTGAGACCAACCAGAGGTGTCAGATAGGCCAGATGATGGGGCCCTAGAAAAACCGCAAGGTCCAGTGTGGAGCTGTGTCATAGCTCAAGGTACCTTCCCTTCCACTCACCTGTTGCATCTCCCCACATGCTCTAGTACAACCGCTGCTCCTGGATCTGGTGCTCCACCCACGTGTGCTTTCTCTTTCACCTGTGATGGGACAAGGATCACCACTGAGGATGTGTGAAGATGCGCCTGTGGGGCCAGCAGTGCAGGCTGTACCCTCCAGATGCCCCTGCGGACTGCCACATGAGCCCTTCCCACATCTGGCCTCTCTGAGAGCTGGTCCTGCACATCTTATGGACCTGCTATGGGGTCAACCCAGGGCAGGGCTCCAAGATCAGTGCTAGGGATGGCTGTGAGGCCGGTGATCTGGGCGTCTGCTTCCCCAGAGAGAGCCTGAGCCCATCAGCAGGCCTCTGGTCAAGAATGTGGAAGCCTTGAAAGTAGGGGCTCTGGGAAGGGCAGCAGGGCCACCATGGCTGTGAAGGGCCAGTCACTATACCCTGGAAGAGGCCTTCTGGTCAAGTATGCCAGAAATCCCAAACCCATCGCCATTCCCATCCTGGCGATTGACTCCATGGAGGAGCCCTTCTCTGAGGATAGGGACCTTTTTGATGAGAGTAACCCCATGGTCACCATTCCCTTCTCCCTTGTGCACATCGCAGATGGCCATGATCTTATGCTCAGGGAGGTCATTGGCCAGGGCTCTATCTGCCTGGCAGGAAGCTCAGGAGCTGTGCCTGAGGGCCAGGGTATCCCAGTGCACTTTGGGACCCCTACCCTCCCTGACCAGGGCAGCATCCTGGAGACCTTTGAGCTACCATGCTTCCTCTTAAGGGGCCAGGGCTCCACACCCAACCTTGTTGGCACTGCTAAGGGCGAAGACCCCATCTCCTTCAGTGCTGGTTTCCTGGCTCCTGGGAATAATGCCTTTCCCTCTGTCTTACATCACTGGCCTCTTGGCCAATGGGGAGGGCTCCATTACTCTCCCCTTATCTCTAACCAACATTTTCAGGGGCTGGGACAGCCTCACCCACATCTGCAAGGGCAGGGGGAAGGGAGGTGGTAGCCAGTTTTCCTCTGGAGACACAGAGAGAGCATTGTTCTGCCAGCAAGGGAAGCCCCATCACCTTCCCCTTCCCCTTTACTGATAATGTCCGAGGCACGAACTCTTTTAGTGACATCCCCAGAGGGAGAGAAGGGAGCCAGTGTGGAGAGCTGTGTCCACAGTTGTCAGCTGGGGTTCCATTGTCATCTCACCCTCAGTCCTCAAGATAGCAGGGAGCATGGGCCGTGGAGACCCCCAGCCATGGCATCATCACCTTGCACTGCTGCAAGAGGAGACGGCTGAGATCCGGGTCCAGCAGGTCCATCAGCAAGGAAGGTGCGAGCCTCCTCGGGGCCTGCTGCAGGCCCCCCTCTGAGCACCACCAGGACTTCTGGCTCTGGATGTCTATGACCATCTGTGCCTTGTGGCCATTCCGTATGTTCAAGCTGAGCCTTGGCGGTCTGTAGGAGCCTGACACCCCTCTGGCAGCCCTGCCTTATCCCCACACAGGCTTACCCCCAGAAAAATATCCTCAATCCAATCAGAAACTGGTCCCTGCTTCTCTGGCCTGTGTCTCCCAGTCCCTTTCTTGACATGAGTGCCGGTTTTGTGGATGCTTCCTGTGAGTGTCGTGTGAACTGTAAACCTGTGTTAAGCTCAGTAAAACAAAGCCAAGTGCAGCACCTGGAGCCAACTGTGCCTTTCACTCATGAGAGTCACCATCCTTGCTGTATGGATACAGGTTTTTTTTTTTGGGGGGGGGGCTC
>NDGN011477331.1:0-11228 GCA_002564285.1 Tympanoctomys barrerae
AGAATATGTAAACAGTCATTCATCAAATATTTTAAAAGTATATGCCACTTGTCTTTTTTTTCCTTTTGGTGGTACTGGGCTGATTTTTGCTTCCAAATTTGAAAATGAATGTAAGATGAGTGATAGTGTACTCTTAACAAGGCTATATGTGAGCTGGATCTCAAAGGATGATTGCTAAGAGGGAAAAATGAAAGAATATTATAGAATATGGCTGCAGACTTAC
The DNA here is from genome assembly GCA_002564285.1 of Tympanoctomys barrerae. Lineage (NCBI taxonomy): Eukaryota > Metazoa > Chordata > Mammalia > Rodentia > Octodontidae > Tympanoctomys > Tympanoctomys barrerae. The sequence goes on from NDGN011477331.1 coordinate 224, forward strand.
TGTAATTCAGATGGGCAGTTTTCTTACAGAACTTACATGTTCTTCCTGAGCCATTATATAGTGGTAAATCTAGAGAATTGACTTAGTCTTAGCCAGTTCAAAGCCTACTCCACTATAAAGAAGATAAAATTTATAGTATCTGAAGGAATCTAAGATAATGCTTAATCTGAGAAAATGTATTTGCCCCTCTGTCTCAGATGGTGTCCAGACGTGTGGAGAGGGCTTACATGACATAATGCAAGAAGCTACTTGAACTCTTCATTCTCCAGGCATATAAGTGATGCCATCAGCTCTTTGCTGGTCAGAGCCTTTAGTTCTTGGCTGACCCAACCGCACTTTAGTTCTTACAGGTGTGGGAAGTTCTCTGACGCTTTACACCTGCAGCTCTGTCTCAGGCTGTCCAGTGTAGGTCAGGTTACAGATGTGTCACAGGCCCTCCCTCAGGTCCAGCTGAGCTTTCCTCTTTGGCTGTCTCCCAAGAGCATGGGAACAAATGGGTGGGTCCATAGTACACCACAATAGACATAGTCTGAGATAACGAGCTTTGTGCGTAAGGTTTACTTTTTGTTTTTTCTTTGCGGTACCTGGGATTGAACTCAGGACCCTGCGCTTGCCAGGCAAACAGTTATTCTACTGAACTATCCCCTAAGCCCAAGGTTTACTTTAATGTGATTGTGTCTTAGATTAAAAGACATCTCTCTTCTACTACCTGCTGTATGATGAATACTTCAAAGCAATGAAAACTCAGTGGCCACTGCTACATTAAATAACAGGAGTGAATTACACTAACAGTGTTGAGCAAAAGAAGTGAGATACAAAAAAATTATACACTGATTTTATTTATGTGCAGTTCAAAAATAGGCAAAACTAGTATTGGAAGTCAAGATGGCGGCTGTCTCTGAGGAGGTGGGCGAGCTGGCAGCACTGACTTCTTTTGGAACTGGGCACACACAGGTTTATGTTTGTTCACGTGAACTTGTTGAACATGTTAGTTCCTGACCGTAACATCTAAATAGGACATGTAGAAAATGTTCAGTGTCTGAACCTTTTTTTTAAACCTCTGAACTTTTGAAACTGCTGAATAACATTCCCTGCAAATTTACTTCCTGAAGCCTTTCTACCACCTTCATAACAACTTTCAGTTATCTATTGTGATTTTTATTTGTATATTTTTAGACTACTTGGCTATATTTTCTTTATAAAAAGAACTCAGGCAGTTCCCTGGTATCTTTAGGGTTAAGTTTTTTAGTCTTTATATTGTAAAATTTCTTACACAAATTACAGTTTTTCCACGGTGCACAGCTACACAAAGTATTTCATAGAAATAACTTGTTCTAATTTAAGAAAACAAGGCTATATATCTAATCTCTGAAAAGTAGTAAGACAGTATGTGAAAATTATAGCTTGTTTTTCATAAGGTTTGGCCTACTGGAACAAGAGCAAACCCTGCATTTGTGGAGCACCCATAAACATCTCCATAAGTTGGGGTCCAGTAATAATGCTTCTTAAGGCCATTGGAGACTTCTGCAAGATACACATGTCCATCCACCACACATGGCTCCACATCTGTGTTTTCTGGTTTCAAGCGACCCTTTTTAATTAAGTCTGAATATGCCTAGGATTTTTAAGGAAAACTAATATCATTAAGAATATAATTTATTCAATTTACAATACTTAAACAAATGTACTCAGCTGTGGTACTACCTTATTAAAATTTTTTTGAATAACTGCTGAAATTTAATATTTTCTAGGTATTGTAAGCAGAGTTCTATTATTTGTTTTACTTTCTTTTTGTGACAGGGTCTTGCTGTGTAGGTCAGGCTGGTCTTGAACTATGTAGCCCAGCCTGGCCTCAACCTTCCAAGTGCTTGGATTACAGGGGTGTACCACCACACTTGGCTGACTCTTATTTATACTCACATTGAAATTATAATACTGCAAAGTTTATTTCTGATTTTTTATAATATATAAGGTGTGTGTTATCATTTTATGATTCCTTGAGTTAATTTTTAAAACTGCTGGTTTTGTGGGCCAAAGTTCCCATGGTCAAAATTTTCATTTCCTGAAGGTATTCTTAAGTGGTGGTGTGTTGGGCAGGAGGAAAGGCTACTACTATATATGCTTTTTAAAAAACCTGGTGATAGCTAAGGACTAATTATTCCTCAGAGAAAGAAAAAGAACTCCAGATTTAGACATAAAATTTGTCTGGAGTTTATAAACTCTCTGAAGATAATTATAGATGTAGGCTCAGAAAGACAATTTCATCGTATTAGATGCTGGCCATAAGATTAGATATAAAATCTGGGCATGGTGGTGCATGCTTGTAATCACAGCACTCAGAAGACTAAGCCAGCCTCAGCTACAAAGTGAGTTCAAGACCAGTCTGAATGGCATAGTGATACCCTGTCTCAAAAGGGGGGAAAAAGATGTAAGTGTGAAACTGTTTTGTCAAATAATTATAAAAGGAGGGGGGCTGGGGAGATAGCTCTGAGGTCTAACGTCCTGCCTGGCAAGTGCAAGAACTTGGATTTGATCCCTGGTACTGCATGCCATGCCAGCCAGGCATAGTGGTGCACCCCTGCAATCTCAGCAGAGACAGGAGGATCACTAAGGGTCCACGAGAGCTGCATAGCGAGACCCTGTACCAAATAAATTACAAGAAGAGGGGCAGACATGGATAATTCGATTTAAAAAAAATTCATCTTGCTCTGAGTGTTGTCATTATTTACGGAATTAAAATACATAGCTGCTAATATGTAGACTCACTAAAAGGAATGTCTAAAATTATTAATATTTTTAAACCATAATATATATATTTTACTATCCTGTTTTTTGATGGAATTTGCCCTGTTGCACATTTTGCAGATTTTAACATTTTTTTTACTATCCTTTTTATTTGAAGTTACTATAAAAAGCTCTCAGTATTTATATGATCAATATACCAAATAAATGTTTTAACACCCTGTACTTTTTAATTATGTTGATATAAATATTTGGGAGCAGACTAGAAATTGTCTAACATCAAACCAACAATTGTGATTTTGTTGTTTACCTTTGAGAAATTAGATCTATAATTCCAGATACCTTATGCTATTTTATGGTATTTGGTATGTTTTGTTATTTCAACCATGAAACCTTATAGTATAGGACTTAAAGTGAACACTATTAAAAACTATAGTATCTCATACTTTGTAACTCTTTCAAAGCATCTGTAAATAATGCCTGATGCTATAGAGAAGATCCCAGAAAAGGCCTTCAGTGAAGGAGAAAACAAAACAAAACTTACCACACACGTAGCCTCATCAAATTTGTTTCCCCAAATGTAGATGTGAGAGAGTGCAGGATTTTCGTGCATCGACCGCGCAAGCGCCACCAGCCCCTCTCCTTCTATGCTGTTGCTGACTATGGATAGTCTGTGAAAAACCAGAAAGTAACAGTGCCAGATGGCGACAGACCCACTAAGGGAGATGCAGCGACAGCCCTTTTATGTTACCTTATTCAGTAAATGGTTAGATTACAAATCTCAGCTTCCATCCTGTTGAATGTTCGTGATTTTTTTCTGTTAGAATTCTGGATAAACAATGTAAGCACTAAGAATTTTTCTTAGGAACTTGAACAATCATAACTAGAATTAAAGTCAAAATGTTAAACCATTTATTTTAGGTTAAAATTAAATGTTTACTATAACAAAATGAGGTTTAGGAACCAAATTTTCACATTTTGTCTTAATCTTAAGGATAAAAAAATGGGGCCAGGGAGATAGCTCAGTAGAATAAGTGCTTGTCTGGCAAGCACAGGGTACTGAGTTTAATCCCCAGTACCTTAAAAAAAAACAAAAAAGATGAAAAGGCGTGAGATTAGTATTATAAAATTGTAGGTTTTTCTGTTATTTTGATTAAATATAAAACCATACTAACGCTTTAAGACTCCTGTTGTGTGAAGTAAGAGATTCGCTGAGACAGTTGGCACCTGCATTTTCTATTCTGTTAAAAGAAAGATCTATCACTTCCAGGGTAGCATTGGTTTTCAGTACATCAGCCAAATACAGCATCCCATCACGAGTTATTTTATTGCTGGGAAAGGAAAAATATTTAGTAATATGTGAAAATACAAAATATTGTTCTTTTATTCACAGTGATGAGATATTTGAAAACGTAATAAATAGTATTTTCTATTTTAGTTCACTCAGTATCCAAGAAAGTTAATAAAAATTCGTCATGAAGTACTGCTCTTCTTCTGGTTAACATAACAAAATTGTGCATTCAAGTTATTAAAATACACAACTCTTTGTAAACTAAATTACTAATTATTAAGGTTTAGGCTAAAAGATTGGCAACAATAGTTGCATTTTCTAATCATTGGAAGCATATCCAACAAAGTGTGTCATACACTGTGAAGAGTTAAATGGACTGTCCTCACAACTTATGAATTGTTAATACGTAGACTATCACTCACCAGCTGACATCAAGATAGCGTAGGCTGCTATTAACATACAGCGCATTACATAACTGCTGGAAGCCATAGTTCTTTATACCATGCTTGCACATGTGTAGTTCAACAAGGTGGTGGTTTTCTTTCAACATATGACCTATATGGACTGTGGACTCTTCCTAAAAATTAATAAAATCTTGTTTTAAAAATGTAACAGTGCATGTCTATCCAAAATACATAGTTATTTGAATTCACTTTTTAGAAAGATGTTTAGGACTATTAGTCTACTCTTAATTTGCAAACAACAACTTTGCCCCAAATGATACAGTCTGCCTTCTTAGAAATTGCAGGCACTTGTAAAATGCAGTGGCTACATGATAAAGAGGATGAAATAATTTGGTTTTACAAAAACAATAATCAGCCAGGAGTGGTGGTGCCACCTGTACTTCCAGCACTTGGGAGGCTGCGGCAGGAGAATCACTATGAGTTCAAGGCCAGCCTGGGCTACATGCTGAGTTCCAGGCCAGCCTGTTTGAACTACACAGTGTGACCCTGTCCCAAGCAAGACCAAAAATGATGAGTCATTTGAAAAGGGAAAAGATCCCATCCACCCTGCAGTGAGCAGGCGAGCACCCCTCCTGCTGCCCTTCTTGCCTCCTCCCCTCATAGTGTTGCCCCCTTCACCATGCTGGCCCCTATCAAGATAAAAGACAGACATTCCCAATCTTGACTTCATTTTAGAAACTGTGATCTGTCTGATTTTCTTTTCTGCTCAGCCCAAATTCCTTGATATCTTTAAACTTTTCTAGTCACTGGAAAACTTTTTTTTTTAATTTTTATTTCACAATCTAGCTGCTTCTAGGCAAAATGATTTGAATACCAAGCATTTTAGGGTTTTAGCAAATCAAAGCATTATGAAAGGAACCAACCTAGTTAAGGAAGGGAACTACTATCACAAATAGTAAAGACTTTTAGCCCCATTGTCTGGGATCTGCCTAGAGTGGCACCTGTCATTAGTATCTTCCCAGGCTTGGAAGATAATGTCACTGAGTGATCAAAGGTGAGATCCAACATGGTACATTTTTTTCATCTTGTTATCCTCTGGCTAGTACCTTAAATGCAATAGTTTTCCACGTTTAATATTTGGGAACAGCATTGTATAGGAAGGCACAAGAGGATCCTACTCTACTGAAGAGTGGAACAGTGCCCCAGGGATGGAGGTGGCAGTGCTAAAAACCTAAGACAGGTTAGAGCCCTGCTGACCACCAGAAGCACCAGGCTGAGAGCAAGTGCTCACTAGACAAAGGCTCTGGGCTTTTAAGGGCTCTTTTTTTTTTTTTTTTTTAAGGGCTCTTCTCAGGTAGAATAGGGGTTAATGACACAGCTTAACATTTTAAAGGTGTTTACATTTAATGTGATTTCGTACATTTAAACACACTTCCTTCACAATCTAGAAAAAAAATTTTTTTTTCTGTATTTTAAGGAAGGGTCTACAGGGTGTCCAGGGTCTCGCTACTAGCTCAGACTCCTAGTGATCTGCCTGTTTACAGCCTCCCATGAGCTGGGATTACAGGTGTGCGCCACCATGCCCAGTCTCAATTGCCATCTCAGTGCCTCCCAGGGGCGGGGCTGGCAGGCCTGGGGATTGAACCCCTGGCCCCTGCTCCTGCTTGAAGGCGTTTTAATCCGCTGAGCACTTGGCCAACCCTAGAATTTTTTAAATTTAGTCTTCAAATCTGGATTTTGAAGGTGCTCACCGTATCAGTGAATTAGCCCACTGCAAAATCATAGCTGACTGAGCTATCAAGTATTGGAAGAAGAAAGTCACTGGGGAATGCCTTTGAAGAATGGCAGGGATATCTGTTCTCTGGTTCTTTCTTTCCCCCGTAGCTTCCTGGGTACCATGCGGTGTGTAGCTTTCTTTGGCCGTACTCTTCCACTATGATGTTTTGCCTTGGAGTTGGCTAAGCATGGGTTGAAATTTCTGAAACTATGAACCAAAATAAATCCTTCCTCCTTTCAGCTGTGTTTGCCAGGTGTTTTATCTCATCAGGGGGAAGGTGACTAATACATAGTGGTCGTGTGCTTCATTTGATTTTGTGTCTCTTGCATGCAGCAGTCTGTCTACTTTGCAGTTACATTCAAATATTGGGTGAGTAAATCATGAAAGAAGCAATTCACTGACAGGAGACTTGTGATGGTGTTTTAGGTATTTTTCATATATGTTCCTATTGGGCTGGGGAGATAGCTTGGAGGTCTAAGTGCCTGCCTGGCAAGCACAAGGACCCTGGTCTGATCCCTTGCACACTGCATGTTGTACCAGCCACCAAAGCTGGGCATCGTGGCACATGCCTATAATCCCTGAGCTTGGGAGGCTGAGACAGGAGGATTACTATGAGTCCAAGTCATGTAGAAAGACCCTGTATCAAATAAATAAATAAATAAATAAATAAATAAATAAAAGATTTTTATGGATTTAAGTATGTTCCTATTATTTGAGGTCTCTGGGTCGCTCATTGGAGAGGTTAGATTTACATACATAAAACAGTATGATGTCAAACTCCAAAAAACTTGTACAGAAAAATACAGAGATAATTCAAAGGGAGAGATCTACACAGGCAGGGGATGCAAGATATACTTATGAATATAAAAAGTTAGACTTAAAATGCATACTAACTCAGGGGGGCCGGGGAGATGGCTCCGTGGAATAAGCACTTTCCTGGCAAGCGCAAGGGCCTGAGTTCAATCCCCAGTTCTGCAAAAAAAAGCATACTAACTCTACTTCTTGAGCTTGTCAGACACAGTTGAATTGTTATTGTTTTGGTTTTTTTGAGATAGCGTTTCACTGTATAGTTCAGGTTGGCTTTAAACTGGCTATGAAGCCCAGGTTGCCCTCCAATTTCCAGCAACCCTGCCTCAGCCTTCCAAATGCGGGGGTTACAGGATGAATTGAAACTCATGTGTATCAGACATTACAGGCCCTTGTGCAATTTAGGGAGTAAAACACAACAGTTACCCCTAGTAGATTTCAACCTAATACATGTGAATGTGACTATAAAGACAGGCATTCATTGTTAGTAAACATGTGAGTTTTCTTATTTAATTTTTGAAACTCAAAAATAAAAGGGGTTTTGTTACTTAGATAAATTAATTATATTTTTTATATGTGACCTAAGACAATTTCTGTTCACTCAGTTTGATCCAGACAAGCCGACAACTGGACATGCAAGGTTTAGATGAGTGATGAAATGAGTTCCTATTTCCTAGCTTTTTACAACTGGTAGAAGAAGCCACCCCAAAGGATGTTACGGACCAAGAAGCCCAAAGGAATCAATCGTGTGTGTATTTTTCCACGTGCAGCCGCCCCTTACAGATAAGAGCATCACATTCGGACCTGCCCAACCGCTACTCACGCACGCTGCACCGTGAGGCTCAGGCTTCAGAGGTGGCATGATGCAGGGGGCTCAGCTATATGAACAGTGAGACAGTCCACAGCACGCTCCTAATTTCCAGCCATCAGCACTGTGACCACGTCTGCTTTCACTCAGCTGCTCTGACCCTCCCAGGTTGACCCTGACCTCAAGTTTCAGGAGAAACAATGACTGTTTGCTGCTTCAGTAAGCAACGTCTAAGAGTATATTTAGTTATAAAAGTCTAATTATATATATTATCTATCCATCTATCTATCTATATTTGGCAGTATTGGGGATTGAACTCGGGGTCTTCATGCTGAGCTACACCCCCAGCCTTTCTCATTTTTGTTTTGAGACAGGGTCCCACCACCAAGCCCAGCTTAATTTCTCTTAAAATGAAGAGTTTTTCATTTGTAAGTTATAGTTTATAACATCTGCTATGGCTTGTGTCTAGTTAACAAGGATATTCCTAAAAATACAATGTCCTCATGAATCATAAATGAGAAGAACTTTACTTCCATTCATGTTAACGGTAACGTCTACCTTTCTGCGTACATACCTGTTCACCATAGAGTATGGGTCGGCTTAAGTTCATTCCCTTCATTGCTCGGTTTTGAGTTAGTACTGTGGCAAACGCTATCACACTCTGCATGCCCTAAGAACAGGCAAACTCATTAAGGAACATGACAGGCCATGTGAATGAGTAAATATTTCAAAGCCTATTATATGAATTCTGAGAAAATTATATTTTTGAAAGTATAAGTATTTCTTGCTCTTTGAATTATAGATCAATCAAATTCAGAAATAAAGTGATACTGTACTCCTGTCTCCCTGCTCTAAAATATATTTAAAACATCCTCTCTTATGTTCCAATTTGCCTCCCATCCACCTGGTCAGCAAGTCTTACACATTCTGCCTCCAAAAGGTGTTTGAAATCCGCTGCTCTTGTCCCCGTCTGTGGCCACCACTCCTGCCCCAGGCATCACTCACCTAGACAACTCCAGTGCCTGCCTCAGTGGCTATCGGCTTCTAGCTGCCCTCCGGCGCCCCACGGAAAAGCCAGAGGGATCTTTTCAAAGCACCGAATCAGGCCAGAGCTGTAGCTCAGTGACACAGAGCCTGCCTGGCAAGCACAAAGTCCTGAGTTCGATTTTCAGTACCAAGATTAATAAATAAATAAATAAATGCGCCAATCAGATCATGTCACCTCTCAGTATAAAAGCCCGTCCCTGTTCTGCATTTAACAAGCCTCCCTTCTTGCCCTGATGCGCGGCCCGCCCGTGTGCCATACCGCCTGCCTGCCCGGCCTCCAAGAACCTCTCCTCGTCCACTGCACTCTCCTCTCCCTCTGCTTAAACACTTGCACTTGCCAGTTTTTTTGCAATCTTTCAGACTCAGGATTTTTCATGTCCCTCCCTCATGGCTGTTGTCCTATCTGAATAAGCAAAGGATTTACCAAATAACGTTTTATTATTTGCTCAACACATTCTAATTACTTATTTTATCTTTTTTTGAGACAAGATCTCACCATGTAGTGCAGGCTGACCTTGCATTCACTTATGTAGCCCAGGCTGACCTCAAACAATGGCAAACCTCCTGCCTTGGCCTGCCAAGTGCTGGGATCACAGGTGTGCGTCATCACACCCAGCTCTAGATCCATTCATTTATATTTATTTTGAAATAAAACTTTGTGTCATTGCCATAAAAAGAACACACTCCCCTAACATAAAGAGCCTGTGAAAAATAAATACACGTGTATTAAGATTTCCTCATTTTCTAGGACCCCAAGCGCCCATGCAGAACATGGTCCGTGCGTGCTGGATCTGCCGCCTGGGCTATGCCACCATGGCAGTCTCCAGGATAGTCTTCCTCATCCTTCCTGACTCCTCAATAGCACCTCCTCACACCCCAGGCAAGCACCTTATCGGACAACACCTGCTCCCCATTACTGGAGTGCTTGGTCACATTTACAGCACTCTACTTTTTCATTGTTTCCCCAACTAAAATATTGGCTTCATGAGGGCAGAGGCTTTATCTGATTCACTGTTACACCTCTGGCATCTTGGACAGTGACTGATACAGGTCAGCAATAAATAATGAGTGCCTCCTAGAACCATACTAGCTCCTAGAACCTCTACTAGGTCCAAAGACAGCCAGCCCCTCAGACGCTGTCACCCCAGATGGCCTCTTGGCCCCTCGTAACTATCTCTGTGCCCCAGTGACCTGACGCTCATCTGAGGCTTTATGTCAAGTTCCTAAGGCCTCAAGAATGGAACACAATGGAGAAAGCAAACCTAGACTTCAAAAACATGAAGAAACCACCTTTCTCATGATCAGGCCAGATGAAGGTTCAGAGTAGCTTTTGGTGTAATCTGTTTTAAGATTTTATAGTACAATATAAATACTTCAAAATATTTCAAAGGAAGAAATTTATATTCTACCAATAAAACAATGTTTAATCAAAATGAAATCCCATACAAGTTAACATAAGCGATAGACCGAAAGGATTACTTTTATTAAACTGGATGATTTTTTTTTATATTTAATCTGATTTCATCAGTAGTCTGTACACTATGACAGCAGGGAGAAGATTAGCTATTTGGAAGCCTGTCACTTGAATGGTGTCTTTAAAAAAAAAATCTTTATTTATTTGGTACAGGGTCTTGCTACGCAGCTTAGACTCCAGGTCAGACTCTTAGTGATCCTCCTGTCTCAGCCTCCCCAGCGCTAGGATTACAGGCAGGTGCCACCACACCTGGTTCTGGCAGCCACTGGGTGCCCTGGGTGGGACCCACAGGCATTCGGGGTATTGGGGATTGAACTCAGCTTCCTGCATTTGCCAAGCAGGCGCTTGGACTGCTGAGCTGTCTCCCCAGCCTCAGCTGGTATCCTGACCACATTTCTTTAGGCTGATTTCTAGGGAAATGAGTTTGCTTACCAGATCGCAGTCTCCCAGATCTAATTTCTCTAAAGATGAATTAATTTGCAACATTGCAGCAAAAAACATTCCACCTTTATTTTCAATCTTATTTCCAGTCATTCTTAGGTATTTTAGAGTTGTATTCTCCTAAAAGGGAAAAGAATAAAACTTGGTTAAGTTTCTTTTTTTTTTTTTTTTTCCATATTTATTTATTTATTTTGACATCAGTTATTTCAAAGAA
>NDGN011477335.1:0-10928 GCA_002564285.1 Tympanoctomys barrerae
ACTTATTGTAAAGAAAAAATCATTAAAGCATATACATAAAAATTAGCTATGGAAGAACAAAATTAAATAGCATTTTATTCCATGTGGATATTTTCTTCCTATTTCCTGGGATCATTTATACATTTTGGTCCTTATTTACCCTTTAATTTTCTCTTACCAGAGAACAGTGTGATATTTAAACACGTGTGTCCGATTTTTTTTTTACTTAAGAGTACAGACGTTGTTTCTTTCTTTTCCTTTCCCCCTCCCCATGTTTAGTTTCCCTTTCTTTTGAATAATTTTTATTTTACAATACATTTCATACACTTTGGTCCTTATTTACACAATCAGTATCTCACAGCAAAGAAGCAATGCAATTACACATGTATCTGGCTTATTTCACTTAAGAGTATGGTCTCAGGTGCATGCGTTTACTTAGAAATATCTCAACTTTATCTTTTTATGGCTGAGTAGTACTCCATTGTTTAAAAATCACACCTTTTAAAATTTATTCCTCTATTGATGGACATTTGTGTTGTTTCTAGATTTAATTATTACAAACTGTGCTGCTATAAACATGGGTGCGCATATATCGCTGTGGTATGAGGTTTTTAATTCTTCTGGGAAAATACCCAGAGGGGGAATAGCTGAGTCACAGTCACGTCACAGCCTACTTTTTTGAAGAATCTCCACACTGATTTCCACAGTGGTTGTACCAGCCTGCACTCCCACCAACAGTGGAGAAGGGTGTCTTTCTCCGCACAGCCCCCTCCAGCATTTATTACCGGTTGATTTCTTGAAGTTACCATTCTTTCTGGAGTGAGATGGAATCTCAGCATTATTTTAACTTGCATCTCTCAAGTGAGTAGGGATGTTGAACATATTTTCATACACGTATTTGCCCTTTGTATTTGTTCCTCAGATAAGTGAATATTTATATCAGATGCCCATTTTTCAATTGAGTCTTTGAGTTTGGGGTTCTGATTTTTTTCCCCTAATTCTTTATATGTTCTAGATACAAGTCCTTTGTCTGACAGACAACTGGATAAAAAATTTTCTTGTTCTGTGAGTTGTCATTTCACTCTATTGGAGATTTGTTTTGCTTTGCAAATGCTTTTTAATAGGATATGATTACAATTGTTGAGACAATTGCATGGTATCCATTATTTATATTCTGTTCATTTACTGATTGAGGGCTAATTTTTCTTTACATTTCTGTCCAAATTTTAGTTTTTCATTGATGTTTGCATTATATCATTATTACATTCCTCATGGGGAATTGGCATATGTATTGAAAACCTCTTCATTCTTTTTTTTTAAAAAAAATCATCTTCCATCCTTGTCTTCCTAATTTCTCCATATATTGATCTACTTCCCACTTGCAAAAAAATTAGTTCCTGACTTCCTATTATCTTTGTGTCACTCTTTGTATTTTTGTGTCTAATATGAGAAAAATATACTATCAAAGCTTGTGTGTCTGATTTATTTTCCTTAACATTATGGACTCAAGGTATACCTATTTTCCTACAATTCAAGTCTTTCCTTATTTATGGCAGGATAGTACTCCACTACCTGTACATTTTCTTTATCCATTCATGTATTGATGGACACGTAAACAACTTGTAAGATATAGACATGTATCACTGTGATATGATTTCCTTAACTCTTTCAGGAAGGTACCTAGAAGGGGAATAGCTGGATTGAATGGCATTCCTATTTTCACATCCTCCATTTCTATCATGTTGTACTCATTTGCATTTCCACCAGCAGTATGAAAGGCTTCTTGTTTTCTTCCCCACAGCTTTGTCAGTGTTTGTGTTTATTTGATTTCTTAATGGTGGCCGGCCATTCTTTCTGTAGGAAAATTGAATCTCCATGTTATTTTCCTTTAAATTTTTCTAATTGACAGAAATGTTGAGCAGTATTTCATGTATTTATTGGCCATTTGTACTTTTTATTTTAAGTAGTATGTGTTCATTTCTCATGTAGTTTTTTTTTGGTTAAGTCACTTATTTTGGGGAGGTCTAATTTTTTTGAATTCTTTATGTATTCTAGATATTAGGCCTCTGTTGGCGGAGTAGCTGGCAATTGTTTGTCCCATTCTGTAGGTTGTCTATTTACAACTGTTGATGGTTTCCTCTGTTGCAAAGAAGCTTTTCAATTTGGTATAATCCCATTTGTTGATTGATGGTATTCTTGTGACTTCAGAGTTGTGTTCTTGCCTATGCTCATGTCTTCAAGATTTTTAACTAAATCGTCTTCTAACAGATTAGATCTGTGATCCATTTTGACCTCAAGTTAGGATGTGGTGAGAGATACTGGTCTAGATTCAGTCTTCAGGATGTGCATTGCCAATTTCCCCAGCACCAAAGAGGCTGTCTTTGCTCCAGTGCGTATTTTGGCGCTTTTGCCAAAGATTAGATAGCTCAATGCTCCTGAGCTTGGTTCTGTTCCATTTATCATCTGATCTGTTTTTCTTTTTTTCCAAAACTATGCTGTCTTTAATCACCATGGTTTGTAATGTGACCTGATGTCCGAGATTGTGTGACGTCTCTGTCTTGCTCTATTGCCCAGGATGGCTTTTGCTCTTCTGGAGCTCTTCTGAATCCATGAGAAGTTTAGGATTTTTTTCCTCTAGTTGAGTGAGAAACTCTATTGGTACTCTTACTGAGATTGCATTAAATCTGTTTTGGAAGTTAAAACTGTTGAAATCAGTTCTGGAAGTATGGCCACTTTGACAATATTGGTTCGTTCTCTCTAGGAATAGGGAATATCTTTCCAGTTTCTCATGTTCAATTTGATCTCTTTTTCGAGAGTAATGTGGTCTTTTGACAAGATCTTTTACTTCCTAAGTTAGGTTAATTCTTAAGTATTTAATGTTTCTTGGTGTGCTTCTGAATAGTGTTTTCTTCGTCACATTATTTTTCTTTCAGTTTATTTTATTTGGGGCCAGAGCAGGCATCCATGAGCAGGGCATCGGTGCTCCACCCAGGGGTCGCTTACTGCTGCTCTGAGCACCACACCATGAGTAGAGGAGAAAGCACACTCTGTCCTCCCCAAGGTCATTTGCTTTTATGGTATCCTTCACTTAGTAAGAGTGAACTATAGAAACAAGTATTTGTTTATTTAAATACCCATTCCCACTTTCCTTTAAAAAATGTCAAAACAATTGCAATTATAAATGTCTACCATATTTTATCTTTTAAAATATCTTCTTGTATTACTGATGAAAAAAATGTATGTTTACCATTACTGTCAAATCAAAGTCATGTATGCAAATGTAGACATTGAAATTCCTGCAGCATAGTACACTGAGTGTCAAAAATATATTTATTAATATTTATATATACAATATCATCTGGATTTTGTGTCCTTCCTTCTCTTCTTGAATGTGTACAGCTTGTTTCTGTATCCAGACGTGCATCTTTCATGTGGAAAAAAATAGTTCAGAGAAAAGGGATTTTACTTTTTTTCTAAGAAATACTGTTTGCATTCTGTCAGTGAAAATTCTCATTAGAGCATCTTGAGGGATTTAGTAAATTGAACAATCAATAAAAATCATAAAAGATGTTGTTTGAATGTCAGTATTTTTATGCCTTTATTTACATGTTATTTGGTACTAAATATTAAAATCTGTTAGTGAAATATATACTCATTATATTAGATGTAATTTCAAGAACTTATGAAATAATTGGATATATTATGCTATCATCAGACTTGTGCTTCTGAAATTAGCTTGATTTCTGCCTGAATTCTTCAAATCATGGATACCTAGAGTTCTAACTATTAATATTGTTACTTGCTTTTTTCAGTTTTACTAACAGTTATGAGGCATTTTTACAGAGATGAGATTAAATGGAAAAAGGTCTCCACGTGAGGAGAGGGGAAAGAACTGCACACTGTGTGCCCAGAAATTCAGCTTCTCAATTGGTGGTGTCTATTTCTTCTTCAATATAATGTGTTACTTTGGTTTAACATGCAGAGAGTTCCCAGTTCATCTTCTTTTTTATTTCACTGAAGTTACTATAATGGTTTTCTAACAATGTGACATTAGAAGTAAACATAAAATGGAGGCTTTAATCAGCAATTTAGGTAAGAGATAGTAAATAACAATCAATACACAGTTTATAATGTTTATTGTACCAAAGAGACCTAAAGTAATCTAGGTATCAGGGGAAGAGGGATACTAAGCATTTTTTTTTCCTAGCAGTTAAGTTGTAGAAAGTGGAGTTTACATAGCAGATGTTGTGCAGGAGAAGTAATGAGTTGAAAGCATGGAGGGTTGGAGGATATGGTGATGATCAAATGGAAAGATGGAAGATTGTTCTCTAGATAACTGTAAATGTGAATGTATGGTTCTTGAAAATTTTGATTTAAAGAGTCAAACTACCAGTTGGATCCAGTTGTCTGGAAGAGGGGATGGGGTCGGGAGAGAGGAAGGAAAGATTTCATATATGGGATATGCTATTATTCCTTTTCTAGCTGTGTTTGAAAGTCATTTGTTTTTCCAGTATTTATTAAACTCTTGTGAAATGGACCATGATGGATACTGGGAATAGAAAGGTGAATTTTATTTGCCTGAATCTAAAGAAGGTTGTCACTTTGGGGAAATGGTAAAGGTTTAATAAAGACCAGAGCTAGAAAAGAATATATTCCTTGGATGAAATTCAGAGAAGGCAGCACTTATTTCCTCCAGAATAGATAGAAGCAGAAATCAGAAATATTATGTTGCTTCAGCAAGTGGGCATAGAATGCTAGATTAAAAAACCTGGAGCCCAAAACTTTAGGTTCATTTTTGGCTTTATGCTACTGTATGTGACTGGCTAGGAGTGGTGGCTTTCAAAAGGGAGCGGAAGAACTTGTCAAGTAAATACAAGTCTTTACGTCAGAGGCCATGACACTTGTCATCTTCCAGAATTTGTTTTGCTTTGTGTTGAAGTTTTGAAAACAATAATAGCAGATTTTATTATATTTCCATTATGTACATCAATATAGTTAATACACAAACAGCCAAAACCAGTTTTTGACATGTGACAGGAGACACTGTTTTGCTTAGCTTTGCTTAACCTTTAAGATAGGTATTATATTTGTATATTTTACATCTGCCAAGTCTTCTTAAAAACTGAGCTTCATTTACCTTTAAATCATTTGAAAGTTATTTGAATTACTTAAGTGGTATCATACAATTACACCTTGATTGGATGTGTTTGATTTTAACATCCTGAAGACAGTAAGGAAAAAGAAATACTGGTAAAAGCTAATCTTTGCTTTTAAAAGTGAACCCTAGGTATAGCTACAGTTGTCTTCCTTGTGCTAAAGCATGTTCATTTCTGTATGATTTATTTGACCTGAGGGAGAAATAAGGTACTTTTCTGTGGTGTATTTTGGAAGATGACCGTATAGTGATAGTTTAGTGGAGGCGGGGAGGAGGAGTAGCAAAGGGACAGACAGAGCGGTGCACAGAAAGACAGAGACAGACAAAGAGAAACTCAGAACGTGAAACCTTAAAAGATAAACAGGGTAATTTTTCTTATGTTAAAATATACTTTTTATTTACTTTTATCCCTGTCTTAGTAGTAAAACAGTGGCCAGGGACCCTTCCTGGAGTTCTGGAATTTGTCCTGCGGAAGGCAGGCAGCGCGGCACGGGCTGTGTTTCCTGTCTTCTCCTTCTTTGATCTGAGCTGAGGCTTCAGCTCCTGGCTTTGCAGTCTTCTCTGAATCCATAAACCTCAAAAGTTACCTCTCTACTTTTCCTCACTTGCGTTACGGCCACCGACAGGGGCGCATCTCCAGGGTGCGTCCACAGCTGCGGCGAGAGTCTGAGCCTCATAGCGCCGTTTTGCTGGGAGTGCTTTCCACCCTCTTTCATTTCCCATGACCATGTTTTAGGGTTTGCTGCACGGTTACACCTTTTCCTGGACCTTCCACAACGTCTTATCTAACTGCATCATGTATGCAGAGGATTCTTTTCCTTCCTTTGGATGGATATAAAAAAAATCTAACATTCAAATTGGCCTTACTGTACAGCATTCAACCACTAGGAAGAATGTATGCAATGTGTTAATTATTGAAACTGTCCTACCAATTTGGTTTGAAACTGTCTAATGGCTATTTGTTTCTCAATAAAATTATGGGGAAAAAAGCAAATTGGCCTTACTGCATATGTAAGCAAAGACTAATTCCAAGGTTCACTGCTTTTAGACATCGTGGGCAGTGCACTGCAGGAACTAGCTAAGCCAGGCTTGCTGGAGGTGGTCAGAAATATTCTGAGCTGGTTGGGAAATAGAATTCAGTGACAGTGGAAATATTTGCACTATGACTGGAAAATGTGGCTAGTCAGGTTTTCCTCCATCACATAGAAATAATTTGACCTCTGGTGAAGAATCTCCAATGCCAGAGTTCCCACAGTTTGGACTGAAATAATAATTGCTATCTCATGTGCCTCTCTCATTTAAAAAATAAAATCTTTCATTTTAAGCAGCCTTAAGATTTTGCCTGTATGGATTTCCTCTTGAGTTTTGTTAGCTGCTTGGGTTGGTGGAGAGCCACTATCCCCTTGCAGCCATCATCCTGTCCTATGTAGTAACAGAGCACACGTTGGCATTTAGGGAGTCCAGTTGCATTTAAGTGACTATAGCCCTAAGCAGACTGTGATTATCGTTGTCCTCATAGCATGTAAACTGCCAAGGGAGCAAGATGTTGGAATGTTTAGGTTGTCTTTCCTAAGTAAAAGTATAAGGGCTGATAAAGTAAAACAATGTGTATTTAAAATTTAAAAATTAGTGTAATTTATCTCCCTGCACACAGTCCCTCCCCCTTCAGACATGCTTAGCTCATCATTCCTGCCATTTTTTTAAGCAGCTCTGAAAGTCCTCTTCATGACTGTTTGTGAACTGTGCTTGGGCATATAGTGGACACAGCTGAGAGCTGTCAGATGGGCAGGCACCTCTGCGCAGGTGCACCCTCACCCAGCGTTTTCACTGGACCCAGCACTGCACAGCCTGGCTCTTCTGCAGTCAAAATGACTGTGAGAGTCAAACTTTCGAATTGATTTAGCAAATATAGGCAACCATAACAGCACAACTGAGACACTCACTAAAGAGGACTCCAGAATGTTTCAGAGAAATGCCAAGAATAATATGACAAGTGAGTTGAAGCTAAGGAGGAGTGTTTTGAAGAGAATGAATGATATTCTTTTATTGTAATAATTTTTATAAAATTTAAACTGTCTCATTGCTATTTGTTTATCAATAAAATTATGGGAAAAATAAATAAAATTTAAAGATTTAGTGTATATTTCCATTATACTTTGTAATGCTTATAAAAAGGATTTCATTTGATTTATACATTAGCATTTAATGTTAGTGAATACAACTTCCAAATTGACCCTATTCTTAATCCTATTCATCATCGTGTTATAAAATATGTAGAGGATTGTGTTGCACAATAGTTCTTTAGTACCACAATATGGGATAGTGATCTCAGAAAGTCTGGTTTGGTAGATTCCACCTGCTAAAGTTGCCCACCCTTACGAATTTCTCCAAATTATCCTCATGTAGGAGACATTTTAGAACACTGTGTTCAGTCCTTTGCTCCTATTGGTTCTAGCTCTGAATAATAGCACCAAAAGGCTGATACAAGTGAGGTAGGCTTCACAGGACTGAGTAATGGATTTGATTTACAGCGTAAGTGTAGTTGTAACACATTGTGCTTCAAGTCTTATTTTGTGATATTGAAATTTGCATAGACATGTGTTACAAATCGTGGTCTGTTGTTTTACTATAAGATTCCTTATTGCTTATTGAGGAGTTAGTTATCTAGGTCATTCTAAAACCTGAAGTGACTTTATGGAAGTCTTTGTGAATAAAGCAAAGATCATAGAAATCTTTTTTCTATAAAAATTCTGTTATAGCCCAGTGACTTTTTCTGAGCTATTGAGAGGAAAACCAGCTGTTAGAGAAAAATGCGAGCTTTCTCTTTTAAAATGCACAAAGGAAAGATAGTTGTTATTACAAATGTTAAGAACTGTAACCCTCGGCTTCTTAAGGAACTTTCCCTCACTCTTGCAGATAAAAACAGAGCTGCTTGTCTCATTATTAGGTATTAGGTACACTTGAAAATGGGAGAGGACAGGCGTCTTTATACACAGTCTTCATTCAAAGAATAGCTTCACTTATATGCTTCCCTGTCTTCTTGTTCGTTATCTGAAAGTAACAGCTTGAAGAAAACCTGTGTGAAGTTCATTTAAATAGGAACCGGTATGTGTGATCAAGCTTGCAATCTGACTTCTTACTTGTACCTAGTTTTTCTGAACTTTGTTGTTCAACTTGTGCTTTCTGCTGGGGTCTCTGGCTCAAATGATGTTTCATTCTTTCCAAAGGTTTTCAGTCTCTCAGAAAAACCTTTGCACTAATAAGACCAAATGTGTTACTCGCAATGACGGGAATTTGTATCAAAACACTTTTGTGGGCTTCCAGCTGAGGATTTTGAATCTATTCAAGCAGTTATTCCGTATGTGATGATTTGGCATGGGAATTAGACAAGTCATTGTAAGAAACTCAATTAACTCCTTACTGGAAAAAAAAGAGGAGAAATTAAGGAAATTGACACTTGAGTGAAGAGTGTGATATGATTTTGACAAAAAATCCTGCATATTCATTTTATAATTGCTATTATTAAAGTTTTGGTTCAAAATGATTGACTTGCAAATGGTCTTGCGAGAGGATGAGTTTGGCAGTTGTGAAATCCAAGCGCAGGAAGGGGCTCCAAGATCAGCTACCAGAGGACGCTGACTGCAGACAAGCATCGAAGACACTCCAAGCCCAAAAGAAAGGAACTGTGCCGTGGAGTGCAGCCTCCATCCCACTTATTCTCTTACATTATGGCTTCTTGTCAATAAAGTCTCTAACAATCTAGGTGAGGAGTATTGATTTCACGTGGCCCTTGGTATATACACACTGTCCATGTGCAACAGTCTTTGTTTTTGCAACCTGTTCTGAATGTTTTGAAGTATGCTAAGCTTTGGTGAAATTAGTAAGGAACAGGATAGAAAGGAAGAGTAGTCTTTTTTTTTTAATTTTAAAAAATCATCTATTTATTTATTTACTTGGTGCAGGGTCATACTACACAGCTCAGACTTGTAGTGATCCTCCTGTCTTAGGCTCCCCAGTGCTGGGATTATGGGCATGTGCCACTATGCCCCATTTCAGTGGCTGGCACAGTGTACCTGGTGTTCCAGGACCGGCATTGCATGTGATACAGGGATTAAACCCTGGTCCTTGCGCTTGCCAGGCAGACTCTTAGACTGCTGAGCCATCTGCCAGCCCAAATAGTAGTCTTTATTAAAAGATGTCTGATCTAATGGAAAAGAGCAACAATATTCCTTAGGGACAAACTACTAATTGAGAAAAGAAACATGAATGCATGGAGATTCACAGTCACTCGTAATAGCTGCTTAGGCTGTGGCTGTGTTAGAAAGGTAAGATGGGTTGCACTGTTATTTGGGAAGCATGACACCACATACTTAGACTGAAAAGCAGGAATGGATCCGGCACTTGCAGGGACCGAGAGGAGCCAGGTGAGTTTTCTAGACATCCCAACTTCTTTTTATTGATTCCTTTTCTCTTTTTGTAATGTATTTAGTACAGGGTCCACAGGGACCCCCTACATAGATTGGACTTGTAGTGATCTTTTTGTTTTCAGCCTCCCAAGCACTGGGATTACAGGCATTCTCCACCCCTCCCAGTCTCAATGGTCTCAGCGCGCCTGGGGGGTGGGGCCCTCAGAGCCTGCCAGGGATCAAACCCCAGGCACTGCGCTCTGCCTAAGTAGGTTTAGTTTGCTGAGCTATCTGGCCAGCCCCATCTTTTTTTTTTTTTTTTGTGGTACCAAGGATTGAACTCAGAAACTTGTGCTTCCTAGGCAGATGCTTATGCTGCTGAGCTACGTTCCCAGCCATTTTCATTAATTCTTGAAGAAGTATTACAGACATTGGCCTGGAGAAAACCAGTGGAACTATAACTGGTACTAGCAGTTCTATTTTCATTTTCTTCATGGCTCAGCTTCTATTTTTTGAATAAAGAATGCCACATGACAATCTGAAATTAAGATGCCTGAGTATCCATTTGGAAACTAGATCTGAGGCTTTTGCCAGGAATCTAAGTAGTCTGAGCCTTTGCCCTTGTAGAATGGACAGTCATGGGGAAGGCACTAATTTGCAAAAGTGAAAATTCTACATTAGAGAACAGAGGCAACATTACAAAAGAATAAATAAAATAGCAAAGGCTGCCCAAGGGTGAAAGTTGAAAATGTCTATTGATACTTCTGAGTGACTGCCATAAAAAGCTTCCAGCACTGCCGATGTAGTCCATATCATGCTGGAGAGAAGTAGGTGCTTGAATCTTGTACAGGACTCCAAATTTAAATACGTAGAGGCTTCTAAAACATACTCTTTCCAACACTGAATCAGAGAAGACATCCAGAAGAGTGTAGTTAATAAAAAGGAGGAAGGGGATATTTCAGATGAAATTTTCTCCATGCTTTATTGTTTATAATGAAATATGAAGCAGCATCTTTTCTGCCGCCCCCGCTCTTGAGAGTTTACATGGCAGTGCAATAATACACTTAGGTCTTGTGAAACAGAATAGTTTGCCCTTCTGAGGAGTCAAAGCTGCTTTTGTCTTGGAAGACCATTATAGATAATATATTGCTCAGCTACAGTGGGGCTAGTGTCAGATTATTATTTAAATATCAATTATCTTAGAAACAATAGAATATAATTTTCTAGAAGTTGAAAACTTTATTCTCTCCACCTCTCCTTAGTTATAGAAACTCTGTAACATATTCTCACTTATAAATTTATCAGTTAACCTCATATTTGTATATAGTTCGGTCGATTTTATTTTATTTATTTGTGTGTGTGTGTGTGTGTGTGTGTGTGTGTGTGTG